>PVJL010003666.1:66449-150747 GCA_004026885.1 Lyroderma lyra | reverse complement strand
GTTGTACCTTGTCGAAAGCTTTTTCTGCATCAATTGAAATGACCATATGGTCTTTATCTTTGATTTTGTTTATGTGGTGTATTACATTGATTGATTTTCGTATGTTGAACCATCCTTGTGCTCCCGGGATGAATCCCACTTGATCATGATGTATGATCTTTTTGATGCATTGTTGTATTCTGTTTGCTAATATTTTGTTTAGGATTTTTGCATCTGTGTTCATCAGAGATATTGGTCTATAGTTTTCTTTCTTTGTGTTGTCTTTGCCAGGCATTGGTATTAGGGTAATGTTGGCCTCATAGAATGAGTTAGGAAGTATTGCTTCCTCTTCAATTTTTTAAAAGAGTCTGAGGAGGATAGGCGTTAATTCTTCTTTGAATGCTTGGTAGAACTCGTTGGTGAAACCATCTGGTCCAGGGCTTTTGCCTTTAGGGAGATTATGGATAGTCATTTCAATCTCTTCACTATCAATTGGTCTATTTAGATTATCCAGTTCTTCTTGGTTCAGTCTTGGTAGGCTATAAGTTTCTAGAAACTTGTCCATTTCTTCTAAGTTGTTAAATTTAGAGGCATAAAGTCCTTCATAATATTTTCTTATAATCCTTTGTATTTTTGTGGTATCAGTGGTAATTTCTCCCCTTTCATTTCTAATTTTGGATATTTGTGTCCTTTCCTTTCATCCTTTGATTAGTCTAGCCAGGGGTTTGTCAATTTTGTTGACTTTCTCAAAGAACCAGCTCTTCATAATATTAATTTTTTCTATTGTCCTTCTGTTCTCAAATTGATTTAACTCTGCTTTAATTTTTATTATTTCTTTCCTTCTGCTGACTTTGAGTTTTGTCTGCTCTTCTTTTTCTAGTTCTTTAAGGTGGGATGTTAAGATGTTTACTTGTGATTTTTCTTGTTTCTTAAGATAGGCCTGTAGTGATATAAATTTCCCTGTTATTACCGCTTTTGCTGTGTCCCAATAATTCTGATACATTGTATTTTCATTGCCATTAGTTTCTATATATTTTTTTAATCTCATCTTTTATTTCTTCTTTTATCCAGTTCTTTTTTTGATAAACTGTTGATTAATCTCCATGTATATGTGTTTTTTTCTGCTTTCCTTTTACAGTTGATCTCCAATTTCAAAGCTTTGTGGTCTGAGAATACACTTGGTATGATTTCGATCTTCCTGAACTTGCTGAGGCTACTTTTGTGGTCTATCCTTGAGAATGTTCCATGCGCACTAGAAAAGAAGGTGTAGTCTCTTTTTGCTGGATGAAGTGTCCTGTAAATGTCAATTATGTCCAATTGCTGTAATGTGTCATTTAGAGCTGATGTTTCCTTATTTATTTTCTGTTTGGATGATCTGTCCATGACTGTTAGCGGGGTGTTTAAGTCCCCCACTATGATTGTGTATTCATCAGTTTCTCCTTTCAAGTCTGTTAGTAGTTTCTTTGTATATTTTGGTGCATACTTGTTGGGAGCATATATATTAATTAGTGTCAAGTCTTCTTGTTGTTGTATTGTGCCTTTTATCATTATGTAATGTCCATCTTTGTCTTTTACTATCTTTTTTAACTTGAAGTTTATTTCATTAGATATCAGTATGGCAACTCCTGCTTTTCTCTGGTTACCATTTTCTTGGAATATTGTATCCCATCCTTTCACTCTGAGTCTGTGTTTGTCCTTATGGCTGAGGTGTGTTTCTTGGAGACAGCATATGGATGGGTTCTGTTTTTTAATCCAGTCTGCTACTCTGTGTCTTTTTATTGGTGAGTTCAGTCCATTAACATTTAGAGTGATGATCGATATGTGAGGATATCCTGTGGCCATTACTTCTTTCTTTGTTTGTTTTTGTTTTATTTTTGTTTCTTTCTTGTTGCCCCAACTTTGTTTCATTTTTCCTGATGTTTTGTTTCAGGTCCTTCAGTATTTCTTGGAGTGCTGGCCTTGTGCTGGCAAATTCCCTCAGCTTCTGTGTGTCTGAGAAGGTCTTTATTCCACCTTCATATCTGAAAGATAATTTTGCTGGATAATTTATTCTTGGCTGGAAGTTCCTCTTTTAAAGTTTTGAATATTGGATTCCATTCTCTCCTGGCTTGCAGAGTTTCTGCTGAGAAATCTGATGCCAGCCTGATGGGTTTTCCTCTAAAGGTTATAGTTCTTTTTTCCCTGGCTGCCTGGAGAATTGTCTCTTTATCTTTAGTACCATGTGTCTTGGAGAAGATCTATTAGGGTCCAGGTATCTAGGGGACCTGTTTTCTTCTTGAACTTGGGGTTCCAGATCTTTCCATAGGTTTGGAAAGTTCTCATCTACTATTTGTTTGAGTATGCTCTCTGTAGAATGTTCTACCCCTTCTTCTATTCCTATTATCCTGATGTTGTTTTGTCTCATGGAGTCAGATAGTTCTTGCAGAGTTCTTTCAATCCTTTTGGTTCCATATTCCCTTTCTTCCTCTTTCTGGGCTGTTTCCATGTTCTGATCTTCATTAATTCTTCATTAAGTATCATTAATTCTTTCCTCCATCTGGTTGGCCCTGTTTTCTATGGCAGTTATTTCGTTTCTCACTTCTTTTATTGTATTATTTATCCCTTGCATTTCCATCTCAATCTTCCTTATGTTTTGAATTTCTTTGTTAAATTGTTCCTTTTGTCATGGAGTTCCTTTTTTATGTCATTCATCTCCTTTTTTATGTTGTTTATCTCAGCCATGGTGCTCTGCCAGTATGTTTTCATTTCTCTCAGAGCCTTTAGAATGGTGACTTTAAATTCTCTGTCATGGGAATTCCCTGATGGTGTAGTGGCTTAAGGCTTCAGTGCTGGTGCTGTCAGTGCTGTGGCCTGGGTTCGATTCCCAGTCAGGGAGCTACCCACATACCAAAAAGAAAAAAAAATCTGTCACTTAGTTCAGAAACTTCTAGGTCTAAGAAGCTGTCTCGATGAATTTCCAGATCTTTCTGAGGAGTTTTAGTTTTTAAGGAATTCATCCTGTCTGCTGAGTTCTTCCTCTTTTACATGAGGGCGTTATGTTCAGTAGTAGTGCCCGAAGGCCCAGATTGGTACTTTTGTGGTGTCTTGCTGTAGGGCAGACACAAGGTGGCACTGGGGGCGGGGCAAGTTTTGGGATTGAGAGGGGTTGTTTATTTCTTATTTCTGGTCTTCTGCTATATTTGGAGGCAGTGCACATCTATCATGGTCCCTCCACTGCCTGTAGTTAGTTAGTTGGTTGGGGAGGCTGTAGGAAAGGGGAGAGGCCAACAAAAGGCACACTGGGGCAACTCCACCTTCTGCCCTATGCTGGGGAAGCTGGGTGATGAGGGTCAAAGCTGCTCCTGCTGGCTGGGGCAAAAGCTATCAAATCCGCCTTTCTTCCTGGGCCTGCTTCCGCGGCCAAGTGTTGGGGCAGAGTGTGCGGGCTCGCACTGCTTTTAGGACCCAGGGTCACCCAAGCAGGTGCACGTACAAGTCTGAAGCTGTGGGTCTGACCCCGCGGTAGGAAAGCAGCCAGCTCACCTCCACAGTGGGCCGGGAACGGGAACCGCAGCCCCACGCAGGAGCTGTGCGTGCCTGCACTGTGGGTCCCAAGGGCGTCTAGAGCCAAGGTGTCGTCTCTGCAGTTCAGAGTCCTTGCTCAGCCCTGCTACCACTCAGAAGTTCCTGAGGTTGGCTCCCAAGCTCTGTCCCCAACTCGCCGCTCCAAATTCCAGCTCCCCAGCCCAGCTCCCCAACAACTCCCACTATTCTTCCACTTTGCTATGGCTTTTCCTCTTGCCTCTTGGCCTCTTCCCTCCCATGCACTACAGTCAGCCGCGATCAGATCCTGCTGCGATCCGTCTTTGCTCCCTCCCCTCTCTCATGCTTGCCCTCTTCTCTCCAACCTTCAGGTGTTTACTTGCAATGCGTGGATTTCTCAGCTGTCGTTTTTGTCACTCAGGGTCCTCTTTCTTGGCTCCTGGGTGGCCGTTCAATTGTGTTTTCTGGGAGAGGCTTTAGGGACCTCCTCTCCAGTCACCATCTTGCCCTCCTCCTCCTGTAAGTCTTCAATGCTCTCTCTCGCGTGCGCTCTCTCTCTCTCTCTCTCTCTCTCTCTCTGTTGAAATAATCATTCAGTTCCTTAAACATTTTTATAAGTGTCGCTTTGAGCTCTGTTTCTGATGGGTCATCTGTCCCCATCTCATTATTTTGAGCTCCCTTTCTCTCTGGCAGCCTCTCTGGAGCCTCACTGCTGCAATTTCTTTGGTGTTTGCTGCAGATACTGGGCAGGCAGAGACCTGTAGGGGAGGGGAATTTGCGGCGTTGTTTTCTTCCTGGGACTCCAGGGGTTGTGCAGGGAGTTTGGGCGTGATTGCACCTTTCTGTTCTTGGTTTGCCTGCATGCGGATTCTCCCCTGAGTCTTAGGGTCAGTCCTGTATGCTGGTCTTTCAGATTGTGCTGGTTGTGGACTGAGAAATGCGTGCACAGTCCTCTCTCCTTCTCCTTCCCCGCCAGAGCATTCACCTCTGCAGTTCTTCACTACCTAGTCGCTCTCCCTCCTCTGGGAACTGGAGTGAAGTCTGGCTGCTGCTTTTTGCAAACTGATCTGCAGGTCATCAGGCCAAAGTGAAGTGGTTACAGTATCTCACACCCCCAACTCTGGGCCTCTTTCATCTGTCCTGCTGACTGGGTGAGGTCCAAAGCGCTCTCCCACCACCTTCTTCCTCCTCCCTCCCCCAGTGGTAGAGTTCTAAGCAGGGATCCACACGTAGCCATGTCTCTGCTCTTCCCCTTTTATTTCTCCTTTGTTTAACCCTCTGCCCACCTGAAGTTACCTTAATGCAATAAGTGGATTTCTTGGCTGTGATTGTGCATTCTATGGAGGGTCCTTCATTGAGGTATAGGCGTTTTATTAGCTTTAATCTCCAGAGGAGTTTTTTAGAGGGCCTTCTCATGCTGCCATTTTGTTGCCTGTCTAAATCACAATCTCTATGCTATTAGTTTTATTTTTGACATTTGTGTTGGTGTAAAATGCTATGAAATCAGGCCAGGAAACTTTATTTATGTAGTTCTTGGAACTTCTCAGTATCAACACAGCTTCTTTTTGATAATTACACTGTGTTCATAGGCAGAACTAGTCTTTTTATATACTAATTTGACTGTGTTTCAGGGACAGATTTTTTGAAATCTTCCTACTGGTAAGGAATAAACTACACATCTTAATAGTTTGCTTTGGGGTTTCACTTTGAAGATGGTTTCAGTGTTATTTCCCAGATAAAAGTTTTATTCATGAGATCCATGAGATAATCCTTTATTACTACAATGTATCAAGAGGATAATACCAAGATGTGATATATAGGAATTTTGGAAAACTAAACAGATACTTCATCCCAGAATGAATGGAGAGTGAAAAAAGGACTCCATGGTCAATACAGAAAAAGTGATGAAGAGAAGAAAAATAAGTTGGTCATGACAAGCAGAAGGATGACCATTCTGTCATTCCCTCCCTCAGCACCCAGAGAAGGTCATACCACCTCTAGTCCTCCTATGGTTTAAGGGCCTCTGTTGTATTCAGCTAGAAGGTCACACACACTGCCTGGATATGGCCTTTTGGATGGCAGGAGATGAAGGACTCACAAAACAACTGCAATACCAAGGAAGAAATAGCACCAGTGGAAAGGGAAACTGGAATTTTTGACTGATAGGGATCTGAAAGGAAATGCCTAGCTACTTTCTGAATACAGTCCCTCCAATAAACTTTCAGGAAATTCCAGGAGGCTCAATATTGAAGTTGCATTCAAAGTCCTGATATTCTTGTTGTTTTTCTTCATCCCAAGAAATAATTAAATGTTTTAAGAACCATTTGAATGATTGTTCATATGAAAGTCAATCTGAAAATTTTAATGCCTATGTAAAACCTAAAGACTTAATGCCTGATACATGAAATATATTACATTTTATTTTCTTAATAATTATTTTTATTATGAGTTTTGAGTGTAAAAAGCAACATAGTGATAAGACATTTATACACCTCATAAAGTGACAACCCAAAGAAGTCTACTATCCACCTGACTTAGCTATTACAATACCATTGACTCCATTCCCTATGTTGTAATATGTGTTAACTGAATGCATTCATAAAGATTTGTGACAGGAACACCTATGCTGTATTTCAGACATTTCCAGGAATACTGGAAAAGTAGAATACAGTTTACTCATGAAAACTTTATGAAATTATTTAACATAATTCATGAAATATCACATAAATTATCATATACTCCAGATGTCTCCAAAGACCCAACAGAAAATAAGATTATTAATTGAATAATATATATCCTTGGAAAAATCAGTAATGAAGCTTCTTTTCTCAGTCCCTTTGAGTCCAGTTTCTTAAAGCTTTTTATTTTATATAATCAGCACTTTGGATATATTGTGGTATCAAAGGGGAGTCAGAGAGTGGTTAATTATGAAGAAAAAGGTGCCACTGACACTTATTACCACCCTAGAGCATGGTTTTCCAAGAGCGGTGCTATTGAGAGACAATTCTCTGTTGTGGGGCTGTTCTATGCATTACAGGATATTTAGGACATTAGGATGTCTTTTATCCACTAGACACTAGTAGTCTTCCTCTTCCAGACCCCCCACCAATTTTGACAACCAAATTGTTCTCAACAAATTTGCCAAGTGTACTCTTAAAGGCAAAATTGGCTTTGGGTGAAAACCACTGGGTAACTATGGGAATTCCATTTAACTTCTCAGCGATAGATTCAGGCAAAATAAACCACATCTAAGTCACAATCAAGTCGCTACAACATGCATAATCAACGACGTAAAGAGGAAAGTATTTCTGAGTCCAACAGAATCCCATTCAAGTTATTCAGGAATTACATCAAGTTGCTTAATTTCACAGAACCTCAGAATTTTCAAGTGTAAGTGGATATAATTGTATCTATGTCAGAGAATTGCTGTGAGAATTAGATAAAATTAATGTAAGCTCCTTAACAGATTACCTAGGATACCATAAGTATTCTGATAAATCTTAAATATTTCATCATTACTTTCAAAATAATAAATTGAATGATGAAAATGTAGCCAAAGTATGGGATTTCCAGTAGGAAATACTTCTTTAAAAATTTGATGAGAAATTTTAGATATTGTATCAAAATATAAATTTATTGAGATCTAACAAATATCCATGTATTTTTTATTTTTATTAAAATTTTATTAAAAGTTTATTAGATTGTATAGTCATGAATCTCTAATAAATTCAAATAATTAAATGTAATGTTACTAAAAAGATATGAGAAGTGTTTAAAGATTCACTTTTTAAATATATAAGCTTCAAGAAATTGGGAGTAGGAGTTCCCTGGTGGTGTAGTGGCTAAGGTTTCAGCATTGTCAACACTGCAGCCTGGGTTCGATTCCCAGCCAGGGAACTACTCACTTAAAAAAAATAGAAAAGAAAAAAAGAAATTGGGAGTAGTAAGTGTTCCCTGGTGGTGTAGTGGCTAGGCTTTGGTGCTTTCAACACCACAGCCTGGGTTCGATTCCCAGCCAGGGAATTACCCCTCCCCCCCGAAAAAGAAATTAGGAGCAGAAATTTTCGTGGCATCATCAACTGAGACCAGTAACACAAGCTGTCAGCTTTATAAAGTTTTTCAACTCCACTCAACATCAGTGATTGTGTCTCCCAGGTGCACTCTTCAAATCCAAGTAGTAGAGAAAGACTTAATGCCTTCTAGTTATATCTTATACGTTTGCCTAAAAATGATTATTTATACTTTCTACCACTAAGTAGAAACAAAAAATCCATTAAAGGTCATGACTCCAACTGAGAAACAAAAATTAGCCAGGGAACATACCCACAGGAAAATAATAAATGAACATGTGATAGGTGGAATATTGGGTAGATTCTGCCCTTCGAGCTCCTCACATGTGTAAGTAAAGAGAAACTTTAGGAATACAGAACCATTTATAGGTTTTTACAGTCTTCTATTTTTCAAGTTAAGAAAATAAAACAATTATCTATTCTGTTAATATATTCACTCTTTCCACTTTAAAGGGAGGAGCTTTAAAGAAAGGAGAGTGTTGAAAGGATAAAGAATTGAGGCAACACAAGATAAAACTGACGGGAAGAAAAGGCAAAGCACTCACAGAGACAGAAAGAAAGAGAAAAACAAAAGACATAGAAAAACAATCAGTAAGATGTTTCCAAACGATCTACACTTTCATTTATAGTCATATATAAATACTGCTGCTCATGAGTCATAAGATTATGTTGTATTTTCACAACTGTATTTACAACTCGAACATCTATGTCTTGTCGCTATCTCAGCTGCTAGATAAAATTAAGTAGCAACTTATTCTGGCATAAGTAGTGAATAAAGCTATGTTTGGAATTTGCAAATGTATCTATGTATGGTGACAGATGATAACTAGATTTGTTTTAGGGATCATTTTGCAATATATACAAATATCAAATCATTATGTTGTATAATAATATCAAATGTGAATTATATCTCAATAAAAAGAAAGCAAGCCTGGATCCTTCCTCTGTTGGCAGCAGTGAGAAATTAAAACCTCACACGCTACTGTATATATGCAGAAACTCACACCTTAACCACAGTTAAAAAAAAAAATTTAAAAAAAAACTAAGCTATTGAAAGTGTGAAATATTCTGGTTACATAAAATGCAAAAAATCACTAAGCAGGTGTTGAAGAGTACTTTGTAACTTTATCTAAAAGTTACCTCTGCCTTTATTGAGTGGTGGTGTATAATGAAAAAACTGGGAAATAAAAACAAATTCATATTATATAAAATGAAGACAAGATAGGACCAAGGCTGCATTCTAAGCTAATACTAGATTAATTGTCCTCTTTCACTGGTAGACCTCCTTCAAGGCCAAGTTCATGACCCACCTCTTCTAAGGGTCCTCTGCTGGATTCCGGGAGCCCTCATCATCTCATCACAAAGGGCCTTGATGCCATTGAGTTTCCTTCCCCCAAAGCAATCCATGCTAACAATGCCTTGCTTATTCTTCCAGAGATAGTTTATACCTATATCAGCAGGGCGCTTCCTCTTCCAAGACTGGGATCTACTTGAGTCCAACCTAGCAGAACCTGCCCACTCCCCAGCTCACAGTGCAACATTCAAGAAAGATCAGCTGATCAACCCACAAGTGCTCTAAACCTGTCTTCTCCAATGCTCAATGAAGAGTTCATCGTGTGCAAACTGAAATGAATTTCACTGACCATAGAGAAAAGCATTAAGCTTTACAATACGGGCTTTCTTAGCCTAGAACACAAATACAGCCAGATACAGAGTAACGTGCCCACAGCCATCTCTGGCAGATAGCTGTCTCTACGAAAGGAGTCACACCTGCTTCTCTTTCCCATGTGCTACTGTCCCACTGGCCCCCAACACCGTGCTCATAACCAGCATGGAGCTCCCCATGTCTCTCGATGACATAAGCTTTTTAAATCAGTTGAAAACCACACATGACCATTCGGCCACCATACTCATAGTAACAACGAAGACTTAAAGAAGAGTCAGCATCAAGTAGAATCTGATGCCTTGTGACATGGGGAAGTATGAAGCTGAGCAACAGGAGTAACAAATTGCAGATGATGCCCACAAATGACGCAACCTTCCCAAAACAGTGGGAAGGTATATGTCTGTGTGCATGTCTGTTTGAGCTTCTTTATATGTGAGTGAGCATTTGTGCATGGGGTGATGATGTATATGTATGTGCATGTGCGTGTGTGTGTGTGTGTGTGTGTGTATTAGAGGTATGCTTATGTATTTGCATGTAAATAATTGCATGTGTATATTATGTGTGTGTGTGTTTGAGGAAGCTGAGAAGGGTAGAGTAGCTAGACCAGATAAGCAGAGGGGAAACTTTGGCTCTTGACAAACCCAAGAGTGACACACTTGTGGTACCCTCTGTCCCCAAGGCTGAGAGCCTTTGAGAGTCTGGGTGGATGGCCTTACATACGCTGCATCTCTCCCTTAGACTGAATGTAGTGGTTTCCCTACTTCAGTGGGAAACTTGAGGGCCAAAAACCTTCCTGGGAAAGGCCAGATTTTCTAGTGAGGGGAAGTGAAGGCCCTTGGAGCAGATCCCAAAAGGAAGGTAACTGTGGCTGAACTCCCAAAGATTCTAGGGGGAGTAATGGAATTGTTATATATCTTGGTTGTGGTGATGGTTACACAATTGTTTATGTTGTCAAAACTCACAGAACCTCTAACAATAAAAATGAATTTAAAAAATTTTAAAAATAAAAATCTAACAATAAAAATGAATTAAAAAAAAAAACACCTCACAGAACCATACACTAAAAAGACTGAATTTTACTGAATGTAAATGATACCTTAATAAAAAATGAAGGAAAATCTATACAATTAATAATTAAATATTTTATAATTTTTCCAGCTGACTATAAACAAAAACATACAGAGTCATACTATCAATTTTCTAGGTTATATCAATCTACCTTTCGTATGACAGATAAAAAAACATACAAGAATTATTCATAGAGAGAAATTAATATTTAATTGCTGAAATGATTAAACTTATAATAGTGAATTTGACAGAATAAAATAGCACAAGACTTTTAACATATTAAGAAGTAACTGTAATTAAAATAAACTGAATCTCTGAAGTTTAGAGCATTATGTCTCAGATTGTATTTGGGGAACTCTTTTGTCTCTACTCATACATAAGAAGATGCTCTGCTTTTAAGAGTATAGTTTAATGTACTCTGCGACAAAGAAAACATGTTATGGGGTCACCAGTAAGTGTAGAGGTTACAAAACAATGATTGATTGTTATTAAATATGTACACAATAACCTTTGGGAAATGTAAATGAAATGGTTTCTTTTACAAATCTGAATAAAGGTTTACGAAATTTCAGGAGGAAGAGCAGGCGGCGGAAGGAAGAAGCAGCTGCCCACTGGGGGGAACTGAGGGCCTAGCTTAGGAACCAGGAGGCCTGAGAACTCCGTACTTGCTCGGTCGACGTGACCTCAGGCAGGTTTCCCTCTCGCGTCTTTAGCTTTCCCACATCTACGAAAAAGGGCCTGGCCAAGCAGGGTTTCCAATGGCAGCATCTGTGAGAGTCCTCGTATTGTTTTCCCACCCCAGGGGCCCTATAATTAGAAATCTACCTCTGTAACAAACTGCATTTATCGTCAGTTTTTGCATTTTTTATTATTAATAATAAGACACATTAAGCTGATATTCAAACCTTTTAAGTAGCACAAGATATCTGGAACATGAAGAGTTCCTATAACTCTAACCAACAGTATAAATAAATAAATGGGGTTTTGGGGGGGAGGAGGGTGTTTTTGTTGTTTATTTTCTCAGCCTGTATAGTCTTCTCTTGGGCAAAAATAGTTGCCCATCCACTAGGCTTTGTCAAGTGTTAGAACTGGCCAAAAGCCCACATCACAATAGTCTTCATGGGTTACCGGGGACACGACAATAAAGTGAAGAACTACTAGTTTTGGTTCTCAACTGAATGTCTCTGAGGCTGGGATTCAGATATGTGGCTGGGTCACTCCCTGGCCTGCCACCTCAACTCCTGCCTGCTGCCCACTAAGTTCGCTGAGCTCAGGTTGTGATTTATCAGTATTTATGCCGCTGGCCCCCAGGAACCCCGAGGGTAACAGCCAGGGCTGCCATTCACGTTTACACAGATTGAATTTGTCCAAGACACACCCTGTATTATCATCACTATTAATTTACATAGTTATTATGACAGTTATTAATGTTATTAATTACATAATATAATGTTATTGTGACATTTTCCAACAGATGGCAGTAAAGTATCTTAAGAAAGGGTTGTCTTTTTCTAGTTCACCCCAGATCACAGTGTGAGCCAGCAGTGGAGCTGCACTGTCTCTGTATTGCCCAATGTGGTGTGGGCAAACAGTAGGACACAGGAAGTATAGCCGGGCCTCACAGCACGAGGAAGTCGTCAGCAGCTGTGCCTCTCCTTCATACACAGAGCTTCTCTCTGTCTCTCTGCTTTCTTCTCCCTCCCCTTCCAGTCTCACTCATCTGTTTGTAAGTTCTCTCTACTGGATATAGTAGTTGGCAGTCCACGTTCATTGCTACCTCCTTCTATTACACCCAACGCCAACTTCATGGGCAGTCCACCTACACGCAGGCTCTGTATCAGAAGGGCCACACACTTGGTTTAGGGCTCTGCTGTTGCCATCATAAAATTCTTAATTTTATCTTTGAACTTGTGTTTTATAAGTGAAATCTGATGAGGCAAAGGACCATGCACATCAGCACTGTATGAGCAATATGCACATCCGCTTTCTTGCATCCTCATTTCCATACAGCATTTGTATAATACTCCTCCACAAGCAGAGAGTTCAGGGGCTCTGTGATGCCTGGTAGTTCAGTGAGACTGAAAGCCA
This sequence comes from Lyroderma lyra, assembly GCA_004026885.1. Taxonomy (NCBI): domain Eukaryota; kingdom Metazoa; phylum Chordata; class Mammalia; order Chiroptera; family Megadermatidae; genus Lyroderma; species Lyroderma lyra. Next base: position 138,354 of record PVJL010003666.1, on the reverse strand, counting down.
GTATAAGGCAATGTTATGTCTACAACTGCATAAGGAGGGGTGTTAACTTTCCTGACAGGGTATGCTTTCTGTTCAAAACCGAACTCCCTTCCAAAGCAGAAAGAAGGCAATCACATTCTAAGAAATACAATGATCAAGGAATCCTATCACATTCTTATTTATGTCACTTCCCTGTAGTAACCAATCACTTACTAAAAATGATACAGAAGGAAAGGCAACGTATAGATCCTTTTCCTTTTAGTCCTTCCTTATTCATCAGTAAGCTGAAGGTAGAGAATGTGTGTATATGAAAAAGTAGAACAAAAATAGTTGAGTTACTTTTTGCAGCATTTCACTATTTAAGAATGAAATACATATGCATGTATGAGCTTCAAAGTAGGAATGTATAATTTCTACATGCAGTTAAATGCTCTTATATTGGCATTAAGACTGTTACTGCACAATATAAACGTAAGATAAATGTAAGCCATAAAGATAAATGTAAATTTTAAGCTAATAATATACTATTTTAATTTTTCTTTACTTAGAACATTAAACAGAAAATAAAAACACCATGACAAGTCAAGAAGACCCTGCAAGAAAGGGAAAATTTTTATATTTTAATATCTTTAATGGCACTTTCCCCCCCAATTTTTGAACAAGGGGCTCTGCATTTTTATTTCACACGTGAGTCCTGCAAATTATGCAGCTGGCCCTGATTATTCTTTTCTTGATTGCAGAGGCTGTAAAGCTACAAACTCTAAAAACCAGAGTTCTGCATGCAATCGCTTCTTGGCCTTTTGGCTAAGATCAAGTGTAGAGTTTTGCATGCAAAATGGGTCCCATAAGTTAGAAGCACTTGCAAGAAATTTGAACGGAAAAGAGAAACAGAGACCATTTTCCTGCTCCTTTTGGCTGTGTTCCATGGGCAGGTGGGGTTGTAGAGATGCCAATGGTCCTCCTCCAGCCTTGTGGATGGTGTGATGGGGCTGCAGGGGCAAAAGGAGCAGAATCTAAGCAGCAGCAAGGGCTGCTGCAGAGGTGTAGATCCTGTCCTGAGCAGGGCTGAAATGGTGAATTCTTCAACACAATTACTGCCAGTTCTGGAGTTTTCTAGGAGTCATTCCTGGATCTTCAGCCTAAAGTCTGCTCCTCCAAACCTTCCAGTGATTTTGTAAAATCTAAAATTTCCTATGCGAAGTCTTTTTTTCTGTTTAAAATATCTAGAATATAATTGTTTGATAGCCAACTCCAAAAATGACACACATTCTAATAAAATGTACCACTACCATAATATCCTTAATAATGATGAAACTAAGCTAAAACATGTGGTCAATTTGTAAGTAGTATACACATTTTAAGAAAGGAAAAAAACTATATTAAAATTGCAATATTCAGTATATACCGATAAGAAAAGATAAATACAAGTCACGTTTGACTTCTGCAATTACAAGAGGTGCTCAAGTGGTTAACATCAGTATTTATGTAATACCTAGATAACATCTCTTAAAATGTGTGCATAGTATTTTTGGCACCCCAGTATATTTATTTGTTAAGCACTTTCTTTACTTAAAATAAACAAGCCTGGAGTAGTTTCTTTAACTACACTGATCCATGTCAGAGTGTCCCAACCCAGATTCCAGACTTGATGTTCAGAGCTTTCTCAACAGCACTTCTCTTTTTTCAAAGAAGTTGAAAATTTTGGGCTCCAATCTGCCTAGGACCTTCTGATGGAGATTAAGATCCAGACTTTCACCACTAAAGAAACTCCAGGCCCAACTTCCCCTCCCGGAAGCTGCGTATCTTTGAGCAACTTCTCTTCCTCCTAACTGCACCTCACCATATTCTTACTACCCACTCTCCTGCCTCCTGGGGACTTTTGGCTTCTTTACCCCTTTTCTTCAAGCAATATCAGTTGATGGGACCTCATCAGCCTTCCCTTTATCAGCACAGGTCTTTGTCCTCAAAGAAATAATTAGTTAAGAGAGGCAGAAGAGTAAATAAATCTAACAGTATTGACAGCTGTTTATTCCTTTAGCTGCTGTACAAAAAATCCACACACAGGCCACCTTGTGGTATAAGGCTGAGATTCCAAAAACTATCTTTTCAGATGGTAGATCCTATTAAAGGGTATGCCATTTGTTCGTGCCTAGCAATTTGGCTAAAGCCTCATTTTAGTTTTGTTTATTCTGCTCGTTTTTTAAAAATTAAATTGATGTCAACTTCAAATAAGAGTTTTATCTTTCCCTTTCCATCTTTGCATCTAATATTTCTTTCTCGTCCCTTACATTATAGCATTTGGCCAAGACCTTCAATACCACGTCAAATTGTAGCAATGATAGTGGGAATATTTATTAAGTTCCCAATCTTAAAGAGAATGCATCTGAAGTTTTCCATTAAGAATGACATTTGTGGAGTTCCCTGGTGGTGTAGTGGCTAGGCTTTGGTGCTGTCAGTGCTTTGGCCTGGGTTCAATTCCCAGCCAGGGAACTACCCACATTAAAGAAAAAAAAAAAAAAAAGAATGACATTTGCTGTAGGGTTTTGGTAAACAATATGAGGGCTGTGTGAAAGTATCTAGCCATGTAATATGAAAAATAGAGGCATTTATGACTGGATTTTTGGGGGACAGCTGTCATATGTCAAAATAACTCTTATTAATGACTTGTTGCCATTTTTATTATATATAGGTATTGAACTTTATCAAAAGTTTTCCTGGATTTATGAAGATATGATTTTCTCCTCTTCATGTAGAGAAATTACATTGATAAAATTTTCTGGTTAGCCATCCCTAAGTTTGGGGATAAATTCCACTTATTCTTGATGTATTTTCTAAATGTGAGCTGGATTTAGGTATTTTAGGATTTTTGTATCAGTGTTCATAAATGGAGTGAGTATAACTGTTTTTTACTGCATTATTCTCATCAGATTTTGGAATCAAAATTACGTTAGACTCATACAATGAACTGTCAGGCTTTCTCTCTGGAAAACTTGGTGAATGATAGGAAGAAATTATTCCTTGAAAGTTTGTTGGAACTTACCTGAAAAACACGTGGGCATTGAGAAAGGAACCTGCCTGATTACCCTTGCAATTCCTTTAATGCACTTTGATCTATGTAAGTTTTGTTTCTTCTTGTGCCAGTTGTAGCATTGTATGTTTTTTGTTTTTCTGGAAATTTATCCATTTCGTTTTTCTAATATTACATTTAACTCAGTTATATGAAAATTTTCCTGTTGTGTATATAGCCATTTTTCTTTCTTCAGTCTGCATTTGCACGTTCTCTCTTTTGCTCTTTTTGCCTTGCTCAACCTTGACAAACGTCCTTTTCTAAGCATCAACTTTTATTATTAATCTTATCTATTGCTTTGTTTGTTCACTAATTTCTACCATTTATTCTTGTGGGGTTTTTTTGTTGTTGTTGTTGTTTTTTGAGGTTTTGTCATTTGGGGACCTATTTGTCATTTTTAAAAATTGAACTGTTTATTTTGAGATAACGGTAAATTTATAGGTAGTTGTAAGAAATAATACAAAGAGCTCTCATTTATTTTTCACTCATTCTGCAAAGATACTATCTTGGAAAGCACAGTATCACAACCAGGCTATTGATATCGACAGTCAAGATACAGAAAAGTTCTATCACCACAAGGATCCCTTAGGTGACCCTTTTATAGCCACACACATTTCTGTCCTACACCCACCTCTTCCTTTAGCCCTGATCTCTACTTCATGTCCATTATTTTTATCATTTCTCAAATGTTACAGAAATGAATCATACAGTACATAACCTATTATGATTGTCTTTTCTCAGTAGAATCCTCTGGAGCTTCCTCCAGGAATTGTTGTAGAAATCAAAAGCTCATTCCTTTTTATTGCTGAGCAGTATTCCACAGTATAGATGTACCACAATGAAACAATTCACCCACTGAAGACATCTGGATTGTCAAGGTAATAGAGCTCCAGTTTTAGGTTACTATAAACAAAGCTGTTAATAAACATATGAGTATATACAGGTTTTTATGTGAACAATGTTTCTCTGGAAAAAACACCCAGGAGTACAATTGCTGGGTCATATAATAGTTGAATGTTGCTTTTTAGGAGAAACTGCCCAACTGTTGTCTGGATTGGCTGTACCATTTAACATTCCCAGCAATACATGAATGAGTAATCCTTGTCAGGTGTATAGGAGTATCTCTTGTGGTTTTAATTTGCAGTTCTCTAATGGTTAATGATGATGAACATCTTTTCATGGTTGTCATCTGTATGTTCTTTTTGGTGAAATGTTTGTATCTTTTGCCCATTTTCTAACTGCACTTTTTAACTGTTGAATTTTGAGAATTCTTTATATATTCTAAATACCGGGACAATGCTGCATATGTGATATGCAAATATTTTCTCCCACTCTGTAGCTTGTTTTGTCATCCTCTTAAGATATTTTGCAAACATTTTTTATTTTGAAGTACAATTTATTCTCGCTTTTATGGATCATGCTTCTGGTGTTAAGTATTAAGAACTCAGCATGGTTCTAGATACCAAACTCTTTTTCTACAAGTTTTAGTTATAAAGTTTTATTTTTTATTAATTTTGAGTTAATTTGTGTATAAGGTTTGAGGTTTAGGTAAATGTTAAAAATTTTTGCCTATAGATGCCCAATTGCTCCAGCTCTTTGTTTAAAAGGCTATCTTTCCTCCATTGAATTGCTTTTGCACCTTTGTCAAAAACCATTAGGATGGGTTCGATTTCCAGCCAGGGAACTATCCCCACCCCCCAAAAAAACAAACCAAAAAAAAACCGGTAGGATATATTTGTGTGGGTCCCTTTTTGAGATCTCTATCATATTCCATTGATCTCTCTATATTCCTATCCATCTGCCAGTACTACACTGTTTTGATTACTGCAGCTATATAAGTTTTGAAATCTGGAAGTGAGTCCTCTCATTTTATTATGTTTTGAGATTTTAGCTATTCTAGTTCCTTTGCCTTTTAACATAAATTTTAATATAAGCATAAATTTTAAAATAATCTTGTCTATAGCTACAAAAATATCTTGCTGGGCTACTGATGGGAATTGCATTAAACCTATATATCATATAAAGTTATCTGCTAAGGTGGATAATTGCCAGAATTTATATGTATAGCTTTTGGCTACACAAAAATAGGAAAACTAACCTTAATTGTATGTAAGGCTTAAGAGATTTTGTATCCCAGGTAAGAAAGAAAAAAAAAAAATCAGAATATTGAAACTGCAGTAAAATCCACCTTCTACCCATTTAAACTACAATTAGTGAATGATAATTTACACACCAGCAAAATTTCAGCCCTTTTGATTTATGCTACCCATTTTCAAAAAGCCAAAGAAAATATTGAAAAGATTCCTTTATAAAGAAATCATTATATGCATTAGAAACTTAGCTGTTTACCTACATACTATTTAAGTTGCTTTAAGGTTCTCAAAAGCCAACTATAAAAATTAAAGGTTTTTAAAATTTTCGTTGTTCTTAGAGGTGAAAATGTGTATCAGAATTTCAAGAGAATATATTTTTATTCAGTGAAGGGCTTTTAAATACAAACTACCATGAAATAAATCGCACGTACATTTAAATTGCTTTATTCTTGGAGTTCCCTGATGGTGTAGTGGCTTAAGGTTTTGGCGCTGGCACTGTCAGCACTGTGGCCTGGGTTCGATTCCCAGTCAGGGAGCTACCCACATACCAAAAAGCAAAAAAAAAAAAAAAAAAAAATTGCTTTATTCTTATTACATTTTAGTTTGCATTTATTAAGTGTCTCAAAAATATTACACTCAAGGTAATAGAGCTCCAGAAAGGGGCCATCAACCAACAAGTGAACAGTCTCAGTCAGTGCATCAACTTTCTAGTTAGCCTACAGGAGTCCCCACTACACATATGGGCTCTCTTGTGGTTATTACTATGTAATTATCTTTAAGATGTGGCTAAACCTTGAATCTGTATCTGGCATAAGGCCAAGTCTGTGAATCCATGAATAAAGGCCACCAACTGCATTCAGACTGCTGAAAGGTTTTTTTCTTGACAGTCAGTGATGATGAATCTGGAACGACTGGCTATTCTCTTCGGAGAAGAAAACATACACCACCTTGAGTGACAGTTGCAGTTTTATAACAGAAAAAAATAACCAGCAAAGGGAAACAATCGATGATAAGGACAGGGAAAATACTCTGAGAACAGAGCAAATATAACACATACACATTGGAGTAGATAGTGAGGCGTCTCCTGAATCCAAACTCTTCCATTTTTTAAAAGTCTAATAAAAATGTATTCAATTACATTTTATATAAGTAATTTTATATAAAAAGGTTATGTTTTAAGTTTATTTGTAAAAATAACAAAAACTTTATCAGTCTCTGGTTAATAAGAAAAGAAGAAAATCTTGCTAGAAATAACAATAAATAATTTCACACAAAAGGCCAGGTGACTAATAGTATATTAATCAATATATTTTCTTTGTATTTACAGTAAATCCATTTGTTAATACTGTGATAGAAAAAATAACAAATCAGTCCACATTATGTAGTAGAGACAGGCTTTAGAATGATCATACTTCTCACAATAAAAACATGAAAGGATTTCTCCCACAGCTGAAGTACTTTCCAACATGACGGTCTTGGGTGAAGGAAAAATTGACAGAGTAGTTTACTTTAGATCAGTTATATCCTAAAATCAGGTTTATTACCAGCAGGCAAGCAGCAAAAAGCTGTTTAATTTTTCCAGGACTTTTAAAATATAGTAGTTACCACGTGAGATGTTAATTATACTTTGAGTTATAAAAAGCAAAAACACTAAACTGGGAAACTACATTAATCAAAAGCAGCTCCAAACAAAAAGCCATCAATAGAAATGAAACAAGGCAATCTTGTAAGTGTATCATGCAAAGGATAATTACATAATACATACTTCAATGACAAGACTAATAAATAAATGAGGTAAATTTTACAGTCATTGGAACAAATAAACTATATTTAACTAAAGTGTGCTGTCACTGTTTCTATTTCAAAATATAAGTAATACAATTAACTGAACATCTAAAAACTGCATACTTTGAATGTTTGCTTTTTTGATACTCTTTTCAGATAGTAAAGGGGAACTATGTAACAAACTATTACCTGAATAGAAATTATCAACACCAATATGATACAATTATCATGTAATCACCACTTTGTATAGCACAGTGGAAATATTGTGAAAGCCAGGAAAAAAAGATGAAATAGACTGGTTAAATTTTAAATTTCAGACTAATCCATGATGTAATCTAGAATAGAAAAAATTTTTTAAATTCAATAAATAATACTTGATACCCTTTCCAAATTCAGTAGTACACTAAGATGCCACTTCTACACAAATCCATTACCTCAAAGGTAAAAACAGGAAGATGTAAATATCCTTTGAGTTTTAGTTTTAAGTTTATATTCTGAAAGAAAGCTAATATTAGCCAGAACTACAATACTATTTATAAAAATCTAGAATCTTTGTGTTGGTACACCTATCTTAATTATTAGTTAAGAGATAAGAGAGAAAAATATTAAAATATCAAGTCAAGGGTAAGTATCTATAGCCAGTTCATAAATATATTAAATTGAATGAATCAATTAGATCAAGAATTTCCTACTATGCTATTACTAATTATCTATAGTTATCCTTAGAATAGTAATTTAGAAGATGGCTATCATAACTACTAATAGCAGTTTTCATAGTATATCAATTTTCATTCTCATTTTCTTCTCTCCCTTGCCACTTAAATGTACCGATAGAAAATTTTATTTTACAAATTCCTGTTTCAATTACTAAAGAGGTAATTTTAATACATAAACCTTCCAATCCTGAGATACTGCTCCTGCTGATGATAGGAAAACTAAAAGCCAGATCATTTTTCACTCAAATTTCTGCTTCAGTTTTTTTTGGAAGATGGCTGGCAGGATAGAAAGAAGAGCCAAAATCATTAGAACAAATACTGAATTCCAGGAAACAGCTTCCCCTGCTGTTGTAAGCTGGTACAGTGTTGTTCCTGCCTTAATGGCCACAAAAGAGGGAGGTGCAACACCTAAAACCAAAAAAAAAAGTAAGAACCATTAATTGTTTTTTAAAATTAGAATTTTTTGCATGTATTTCTCTTAAGAATATAGCAATTTCCATTTGGGAAATTTTTAATTTAATTGAAAGACTCTTAAATATTTCCATTTAACGATGTAAATATTTCATAATTCTCCCTCTTAAGGATAATGGATTAAAAAACCCAAGAAAAATTTCCAGGAAGTAATTTTATAACATTTATCAACAGTCTTAAAAAAAAATAATGTGCTCTGATACAGGAATTTCAACTTTAGGAAATAATAATGTGTATGAGCAAAGATCTACTCTCAAGGATGTTCATCAAAGCATTATAATAATAAAAATCTGAAAATAATCTAAATGTGCAAATATAAAATTGAGTAAATTGTTATTCATCCTTAATAGAATATATTAATACTTAAAAATGAAGTGGTAGGCACAGCAAAATAAACCATCAACAAAGCAAAGAGACAACCAACCAAATGGAAGAAAATATTTACAAACAACAACCTCTGATAAGGGGCTAATATCTAAAACATATAAAGAACTCACATGACTCAACAACAAAAAAACAAACAATCCAATTAAAAAGTGAACAGAGGACCTAAACAGACACTTCTCCCAGGAAAACATACAAATGGCCAGCAGACATATGAAAAAATGCTCATCCTCATTAGCTATCAGGGAAATGAAAATCAAAACCACAATGAGATACCACCTCACACCTGTGAGAATGGCTGTTATCAACAAGACAAGGAATAACAAGTGCTGGAGAGGATGTGGAGAAAAAGGAACTCTGGTACACTGCTGGTGGGAGTGCAAACTGGTATAACCACTGTGGGAGACAGTGTGGAGGTTCCTCAGAAAATTGGGAATGGAGCTACCATATGACCCAGCAATCCCCCTTCTGGGGATCTACCCAAAAAACTTGAAAACCTTAGTCTGCAAAGACTTATGTACCCCAATATACATCGCAGCGCTATTCAAAGTGGCCAAGTCATGGAAACAACCAAAGTGCCCTGCGACAGAAGACTGGATAAAGAAGCTGGGGTACATATACACCATGGAGTATTACTCAGCTGTAAGATAAAATACTGCCATTTTCGATAATATGGATGGACCTGGAGATCATCATGCTTAGTGATATAAGCTAGAGAGAAAAAAGCAAGAACCATATGACTTCTCTCATATGTGGAATATAAAACTGAAAGCAACAAAGAAATAAAAACTCATGGACACAATCAATAGTTTAGTGGTTACCTGAGGGCAAGTGGGGAAGGTGTGGCAGAAGAGGGAGGAAGAGTCATGGTGATGGAAAGAGAACTGACTCTGGGTGGTGAACACATAATGCAATACCCAATATACTGTAGAATGTACACCTGGAACCTATGTAATTTTTGCTAATCAATGTCATCCCAATAAATTTAACAATACAAAAATGTAGTAGGAGATACTCAGAAATGGGAAGATAATGGGAAGATACTCCAAATATGAGCAAAAAGAACATTTTATACAAGAGCTTATGCAAAATGATAACATTTCATTAAAAATCAGAACTTAAAACTGCTTAACCCACAGCTGAAGTTAACTAAATCTCTAGTTAATGCATCTATAAAATAAGGAGACATGGACAAAAATTCTTCTGATTGCATAAATGTTAACATAATTTTACAAAATCCAAAATTATCCCTCCTGAGATGAAGTTTGTCAATGAATTTAAAAAAGAAAAGAAAAGAAACAACTGATTTTGATTATTCTTTTTAACTTCAACACTCAGTAAATGAGGAATCTATTCATTTTGTTGGTATCCAAACAATTCAACTTAAATTTTAAAAAAAAGCAGAATACTCTTATTAAAGACACCACAGAATTCATAAAATATATAAATCAATCTTTTATGTCCACTGATGAATTTCAAAGTTAAGTGTCAGCTCCTTGAAAGCAAGAACCTTTGCTAATCCTTGTTTCCTCCATACTTTTGTTAGTGCCCATAATAAATACTGATTTCAATAAAATGAAAAATAGGATCAATTCTCTACTGAAAATTAAAGTTCAGTACTTCAGTACTTGATTAGAAGACAAAGGAGAAAATTATTCAAAAAGGCACCTTGATTTTTTCCCCTCTCCACTGAATGAAAGAATAGAGATTAAAAATTCCATTTAATCCTATTTAAAGTATCTAGTAGAGAGTACTCTTCTTGAAAAGAACACAAAATACTTAAATCAACACAATCCAACAAACGTTTCTGATCATCTATTTATACAGGCCAGGCTCTGTGCTATGGTCCTTGCATGTCCGCAAAGCCCATGAAATCTAGCCCAGCTGGACACTGTTACATATACACAATGAGTTCTAAGAGTATGAACCAGAGACCTTACCTAAAAAAGTGCCAATAAAAAAAACTTTCAATGGCACATTTATTACAGGAGATGTAATGTTAATAAACCAATTAGGCAAAAATGGTGTTATTCTCAAAAATATAATGTAGTTAATGAGATGTTCTCTATGACGTTCAACCTGTCATTAGAAAGAAAAGAATTAGGATCAAGATGAAGTCAATACTGAAAATAACCACTTAATATAAAATACCTTATTTCAAATTCTCATCTTTGATAGTTAAGAGTTTATCTGATAGAAATGAGCAAGAGGGCCTTGAAAATTATAATGAATTATTATCAAATGCTCATTACCAGAGATAAATAACATAGAATGTAGTTTTTTAAAACAGTGCTTATAGCTTTACATGACACTACTAAAGATGATTCTACATCAGCCTAGATAATGATGGCTCAACAATGACATTTTAAATGTAAAATAGCAAAATTAAATTTATGACAGGTTACTTACTATAAGATATATATCAAGTGACCAACTTTTTAATGCCTTTAACTTCCTACAGTGTAAAGGGCTAATAAAGCACATCAATATACCTAGCCTCTGATTTTTAAAAAATTCAGATAATCTTTATTTCATGATATTATAATATATATCACATGAGTGAATTCATTCATTATTGATGAGATTAAACAAGTAATGCAATTACTTAACCAATTAAATATAAGCAGTGGTTACAGTTAACACATCTTTGAATTAACTAATAAGCTCAGTTACAGAAAATAAAATAGCTGTTCCAAAGAAAAACTTACACACAAAATGTTTTAATATTCAGTACATATGTGGTAAAGTAAGAAGAGCACTAGGTTACAAGTCTAGAAATCTGAAATTCTAGATCTTGCTTTACTAGTAAATGTGATTTAGAGCCAAATGCTTAATTTCTGTTAAAATCCTAGTCAGTAAAACAAAGGGGTAAGGAAAAGAAAGATGATCTCTAAAATTCCTCAGAGATTTAAGTGTTTCTTTTGATTCTTTATAAAAACAGGATTTTTAAAGCAATACTATATTAGACTTTTCTATGTAATAGTGCTTATTTTTATTGTTGCTAGTCTTTGCAGAGACCCTTACTGAAGATAACAGTTGTTCCCACTGATAAAATGCATTCAAAGAGTTGGCTGATACAAGTTCTTCAGTGACCCATCGAGAGCATAACTACATCAACACAAAACAGGTGAGGTGTCTAAATATGCAGCTTCCTTTACTTGACATTTTGACTTCTCTGCTCTGATTGAATTTATTAGGAATGAAGAATTAAAATTATTGTTACAGATACAAAAACTTTGTATTGAAATTATTAACATTCATTATTTGCCTACCACTTGGTTTTGTTTTGGCCAACAGATCATTTTTATTAAAGCCTTGAGTCTGAGTTAACTTATGAAGGGACATACATTGACCTCCCAATTAGCCAAAGAATTAAATAATGAAAAAAATACATGTTTACCTGCTGTGACCATTTTATTGCTTTCTCTGTTAGGTATTTGTATACAACTGGCCTCCCCACTAAATAGGAGAGCATGTAGCAGAATGAGGCACCAAGTCCAGAACACTAAAAAAATAACAAGAAGCCATAAGCATTTTTCCATCTTATTCACATGGATATATTTACCTAAGTAAAAGCTCAACTTAGTTACTTCTTTTGCGATGTAGGAAGGATATTCTGCATGACATCTCTTGTGCAGAGAACAAGAACTCATTTGATCTAGTCCTTTCTCAGACCAAATTATAACTAAAATGAGACCAGCTACAACAAACTGACACTTGTAATTAAATTTGGCAACTATATCCAACTAGTTAATGTTAGTCTTTAGCTTAAGAATAAAACTTCAAGAGCCAATTTTGTTTTCAAATGCAATGCTTGAAAACACCACCCCTAGCCCTGGGACTTAACTCATTTTGCCCATTAACACTCTTCGGCTATTTGAGTTACAAAGCACAGTGGGAAGGAAAGGTTAAAATAGAGCCTATAAATGCAATTAAGGCTATAATACCCGTTCTAGGTAAAAAACTAACTACAACACCTCTTTATAAAGTGACTTAGATATTACTTAACATTAAATGCCTCTTAAAACTACTGAGTTTAAGCTTACATAGACTAGTGGGAATAGTAATGTCATCCTCCTCATCATTCTATTTAAAGTGATTTTTTTTCTAGTCTCCCGATTTCACTCTATATACTTACCAAACAAACAAGAAATAAGGCTAATGGAAAGGGATAAAGAAACCCTGAGAGTATACTGAGAAATATAGAGCCTGGAATAGCAAATGTTTGCAAGCTGTAAACTTTTAAGTTAAGGATTAAAACATTATGAAGTGGAATTTTTAAAAAACATACAACATTTCATGAAAAAAGTATCATCGATACATAGGTTATCGTGTTATTAAGATTACATCCATATTTCAGTATTAAAAATAATTACATTCAAAATTTTAAAAAATATATGACTCCTTGGGTGTAATGCATTTAACTCCAAATCGACCATTTACTAAGGTACCAAATATAGAAGAATGGGGGCGGGGAAGAGGTAGGAATTGGTAAACAAACAAACAAAAAAACAAAAAAACAGGAGAAAAAGGTCTTAGTAACCTTTTAAATAATATGCTTCTCTAATGCATTGCATTTACTCTGAAATGTTTTCAGGAAACATTATTTTTGTAGAACTCTAAGTACATATAAGATATAATAATTACTTATTTCTAATTTAAGTTTATAGACATTTGCCTCAATTCACTAATTTAAAAAAGGATAGGGGTTAAAGGTAAAAATCACAAATCTTATTTTGAAAGAAGTTGTCTTTTTCTACTTTCCTCTAGTTGCTAGTTTTGGCTTGGACCCCTTTTTCAACCCTAACATGATTTACTTAAAAGTCAACCAGACTGAGTGAATGCCTTCAACATCATGTCCAATGGTATCTCCTTCCTACTTTAAAATTTCTATCTTCATCCATTAATTCTCCCTCTCCTTTCTTCTCTAGTTCCCACTTTACTCATATTTTCATTGCTGTTTTCTTCCTGCTGGGTTTTCTTCAGCTTCTGGCTTTCTCGTATAAAACCACTCAGATACCTATAAACTAAAGAAAATACAGGCTTTCCTTGACAGAGGTATCCCACCCAGCTACTGTCTCTCACCTTTCTTCCTTAGGACATTCTCTCCTTGTCCCTTGCAACCCAGCTTATCTGTCCACCACTCTATTGAAATGTCCCCTTGGCCAGAATTAACAATTACCCCTGCAAAGGACTAAACAAACACCCTCTCACATGAAATTTACTTTCCTTCTACATTACAGATCATTCGTTCTCTAGTTTCTGTCTTCTCCTCCCCCTCAATCTGAGATTTCTGTAATGTTAGCTGCACTCACCCTTTCCTTTGACAGTCAGCAATTCCCATGGCTTCACGTATATGGCCATATATACCAATAACTTCGAATTCCCTAGCTCGGAGTCAACCTTTCCAGTCAAATACCAGTCTCAAATTTTCCTTCTGTCTACTGAATGTGTTCATTAAAAAATTAAAAATAGGTTTTATTAATTTATTATAAGACTCTTCAGAACTTGACACATATGAAAGTAGAGAAACTATTATGATGTCCTATATACCCATACACAGCTTCAACAATTAATACAGACAATCTCATTTTGTCTATGTCCCTTACACTGGATTGTTGTGAAGAAAATCCCATACATATCACTTAATATGCAACTACTTTAATAACTTTATAAGAATTCCTTTTCTTTTTAACGTAACTTAATACCATGATCAGAATTCAAAAGATTAACTGTAATTCCTTACTAAGCTAGTTTCCAACCTTTTTCTTTTACAGTGGTTCAAATCAGGATTTAAAAAAAGTCCACATGGGATTTGTTGACTGTATCACTTAAGTATAGTTTCCTTTATTTCCCTTGCAATTTATTTGTTGAAGAAAGCAAGTCATTTGTGGAATTTACCAGTTTGAATTTTGCCTATTCAAATTTTGTATACCTTAAGAGTGGTTTAATATGTTCCTGTCCTTTCTTATAGTATTAACAAAGCCATTCCTTCTCTCTGCATGAGAATGTGATTTGAGCTTAACTTTCTAGCTCTGTTTAGATTTGTATTTTTCTCTTACACAAAACAATGTTGGTTCTTAATATTAAAAACAAATACCTATTTGCTTTGCATACTTTTATATATATTATATGAAATATATACAACGGTGTTATTCTCTAATTTTATATATATTTTATGATTTCAGAATATTAATAATATAATAAATGAAAATCATTTTATTTCTTTCAAATCTTTTTTGTCCTTCATATTTATCCCAGAAGGGTTGTCCAAATTAGTTTTCAAGGTCATTTAAAATAATTCCTCTATATAGTCAAACCCCCCAACAACTTAATACACTGTTAATCATTGATTATTGTTCAGATTTTTAGTTTTTAAAAATTTTGGTAAAATTTACCATCTTATCTATTTTTGAGTGTACAGTTTGGTATGAGTAAGTACTGTCACATTGTTGTGCAACCAATCTCCAGAACTCTCTTCATTTTGCAAAACTGGAACTCTATACTCTTAAACAACTCTCTCCATTCCTTCCTCCCCTCAGCCCCTGACAACTATCCATTTAATTTCAGTCTATGAATTGGACTATTCTAGGTAGAATTATATGTCTTTCACTTAGCATAATGTCTTCAAGGATCAACCATGTGTTAGAATTTCATCTGTAAGGCTGAGTAACATCCATTGTATGTATATACCACATTGTATGTATACACCACATTGTATGTATATACCACCTGAGTTGCTTCCATGTTTTAGTTATTGTGAATAACACTGCCATGAACATGGGTGTGCAAATATCTCTTCAAGACATTCCTTTCAATTCTTTCAGTTATATACCCAGAAGTGAGACTGCTGAATCATATGGTAATTCTATTTTTCATTTTTTATGAAAACATTATCTGTTTTCCACAGCAGCTGCACCATTTTACATTCCCATCAACTGTGCATAGGGTTTTCAATTTCTCCAGGTCCTCACCAAAACTTGTTATGTGTACCCATCCTGATGGGTATGAGGTTGCTTTAGATTTTTAAGATTCAGGTATTTTTTTTTTTTCATTTTAATTGGTTTTATAATTATATGAAATATTTACTTGGTTCTAAAGTCAATTTTACACATTAAAGTACATTTAAAGAAGTTTCAGTTATATCTGTTTTATCTCTATCCCTTAACAATATATCCTTGATATAATGCCTAAACAGTATTAGATATACTTTTCATCCTTTTTAACAGCTACATAGTACTCCAGTGTTTATATTTACCATGGTTTATTCAACCAATCTCTTACTGACTGACATTTAGGTATGGATACTTCTATTTGTAAATTTAAAACTCAGCATATTCTAAATCAAAGTAAATGTTAATCTCCTTTCCCAACCACAAACATGGTCCTTTACCTATTTTTCTCTAATAGGCCAAAAATACAAAGTCAGAGAACTTCCAAGAATAAGATTAGCATGGTATTGACAATTGCTGAAGCTGGATAATGGGTATACAGGAGTACATGATATGATTTTCTTTACTTTTGTGTATGTTTTAAACTTTCCATAACAAAATAAATTTTTAAGTAACTCTAAGATTTTAGCCTTAGGGAAACAAATAGGAATGAGATGGCAGTGAGACTGTTGTCATCTACTTCTCAAAAGTCCTCAATGTCTACCCAATACTAAATGGATATTGTAAATTCCTTAATGTGGTATTCGAAGTTCTCCATAATCTGAGTGCAATGTCTAGCCCATATTCCTAAAATTATTTCTCAATGCTCACCTGCTCACACCCTACTGCACCTAAACTGGATTACTGATCACTTCCTAAACATGCCCTGTGCTTATAAGCTCTGTTCTAGACTTGCTCTGTCTGACTGTGCTATATCTCTATTCATAACTTCCCATTATTCCAGATGGAAACAATTCTGCTTTTGATTGCTCAAAACGCTATTCAGATTTGTACTTAGTATTAGTATTTTTAAAAAGCTAGTTAAATGAATACATGCTAGGGATAAAATAAGTATAATGTAAAAAGTATTTTATACAAGAGTTTGGAGTTAGGTATTACAAATAAAAGTACTAGTACTGCACTACTGAGTACAGAGACCATTAGCCATGTGTGGCTATGGAGACATTAAAATGTGCCTAGTCTGAATTGAAATGTGCTATATGTGCAAAATACACACATTTCAAATATTTACTATGAAAAAATATATAAATTATCTCAATAATTTTTATGGTGACTAAATGTTAAGTAATATTTATGATTCAAGTAAAACACATTATTAAAATTTATTTCAGGTATTTCTTTTTTCAAATTTGCCAGCTAAAAATTTTTTTTTTCTTTTTTGTATGTGGGTAGTTTCCTGGCTGGGAATCGAACCCAGGCTGCAGCATTGGCAGCGCCAGCACCGAAGTCTTAAGCCACTACACCACCAGGGAACTCCCTAGAAAATTTTTTAAATTACATGTGGGTCATATTATATTTCCATTACTCAGAGCTGTATTAGTTATATGCCCTAAGATAAAGTCTTTCTCTTTTTGGTTCAATGAGTTTTAAAAAGTTATCTTTTTAATATTTAGCTTAAGAGTCAAAAGTGTTAATAAACAGAATATATAAAACATTGATTTAACAAATATAAGACATTTTAAACATGATACAAAATCATTACAATTAACTATTAAACAAACAGTAATATGCAATAAAACCTGATAAATTGACAATATTAACCATTATTCTTATCTTTCAATTCAATTTCTACAGGGCAGTTTATTCTCTTCTACTAATGTATATGTAGACACTAAGATATGCAGGCTACAACATTACCCTGTAGATGGTCAAGATTCATTTACGCTAACTGGTTGATTGGCCTGGCCTAAGGGGTGGGCATTACCTGTATTCCTCAACCATATATCCCTCCCAAAATGGGGCAAAAAGGACAGCTTTCTAAAGCATATATAAACTATATGCCGTGTTCACAACATGTTCATAAAAATCTTACAAAGCCTAAAAATCTTACAAAGCCTAATGAAAGGAATGAACCAAGTCTGTTTCTTATTTGGGGAAAATACTTTAATTTATGGTTAAAGAATATAAAGGCAAA
This sequence comes from Lyroderma lyra, assembly GCA_004026885.1. Lineage (NCBI taxonomy): Eukaryota > Metazoa > Chordata > Mammalia > Chiroptera > Megadermatidae > Lyroderma > Lyroderma lyra. Next base: position 120,772 of record PVJL010003666.1, on the reverse strand, counting down.
ATAACCGATAAGCCTAACACTAAGGTTTTCACAGATAGGTGACAAAATGGAACAGGAAAAGGCAAGAGTTAAGATTTTCTTAGAACAGTTTATATGCAATTAGAACACTTTATATACAAATAGCTGCCCCAAATGTCCTGTCAAAAGGTAGGTGCATAATAATTATTCTCCAAATTTTACCCAAATTTGAATTTTTTTAATAACACATAGGGAAAATAGGAACAAAGGACCTACCTACATAACCTACACTACCTAAGTAAAAGTGTATCCTCACCAGATGGGTTAAAAAGCAATGTTTGTATTATCAGCAAAAGCTTTTGTAAATGTCTTTGTGACTAAGATATTATATATATTTTATGAATGTAAAATATATAATATATAATGCAATATAAATCCAAAAAAAGAAAATGCTATTGAATTTTATGAGGAAAGGCTTCAGTTGAAAAGCCAAACAAACCAAAAGACATCCTGGAAATCAAAAAGGGAGCAAGAATATATAGTTTGAGGGAATTAACAAAGTAACTTGCCTTTTTAAAATAAAAGCTGGGGAGTTCCCTGGTGGTATAGGGGCTTAAAGCTTCAGCGCTAGGGAACTACCCACACACACAAAAATAAATAAATAAAATAAAATAAAATAAAATAAAATAAAATAAAAGCTGGTTTTAAAAGGATAATGATTACTGTCACAACATAAAAAGATAATGCTTTTCATTAACTGAGAAGATTTGGAAAATAGAATAAAAAATACAAAGTCAGAAATTAAAGTCCACAAACTGGAATATTAATCACTAGTAACATAAGCAGCTTGAGAATATTTAGAATGAATAAAGTTATTTTCCTGACTAGTTAAAATATAACATATATGTCTAAAAAACAAAGAAATACTTGCTAAGTACTATTTTTAAAAACACATGGAGTTCCCTGGTGGTGTAGTGGCTTAAGGCATTGGCGCTGGCGCTGTCAACGCTGCAGCCTGGGTTCGATTCCCAGCCAGGGAACTACCCACGTACCCAATAAATAAATAAATAAATAAAAATACAAAAAAAATGCATATCCTTTGAATTACAAATTATCCTCTAAGAATATTTTTACAAAGAAAACCATTAAATGGAAGAAAAAAATCATGAACATAAAGATTCAAAAGGGGAGAAATTATGACTAATACCACAGAAATACAAAGGATCATCAGAAAATATTATGAAGAGCTTTATGCCACCAAATTGAACAACCTAGAAGAACTGAATTCGTTTCTAGAAAAATACAGTCTAACCAGACTGAACCAAGAGGAATTGGATAATCTAAATATACCAATCAATAGTAAAGACATTGAAACAATCATCCAAAACTTCCCCAAAGGCAAAAGCCCCCGACCAGACAGTCTCACCAACAAGTTTTATCAGCATTCAAAGAAGAATTAGTGCCTATCCTCAGACTCTTCCAAAAAATTGAAAATAAGGCAATACTTCCCAACTCATTCTAAGAGGTCAACATTAACCTACTACCAAAGCCTGGTAAGGACAACACAAAAAGAGAAAACTTATAGACCAGTATCTCTGACGAACACAAATGCAAAAATCCTAAACAAAATATTAGCAAATAGAATGCATCAAAAAGATTACACATCATGATCAAGTGGGATTCATCCTAAGAGCACAAGGATGGTTCAACATATGCAAATTAATCAATGTGATACACCACATAAACTAAAGGATAAAAACCATATGACCATATCAATTGATGCAGAAAAAGCATTTGACAAGACACAACATCCATTTATGATCATAACACTGAATAAAATGGGTACAGAAGGAAAGTACCTCAACATAATAAAGGCCATATACGACAAACCCTCAACTAATACCATACTGAATGGGGAAAAGCTAAAGCTCATTCCCCTAAAACAGCGGTTCTCAACCCGTGGGTCGCGACCCCTTTGGGGATGGAACAACCCTTTCCAGGAGTCGCCTGAGACCATCGGAAAACACATATCAGATATGTACATTACGATTCATAACAGTAGCAACATACAGTTAGGAGGTAGCAACGAAAATAATTTTATGGGGCTCACCACAACATGAGGAACTGTATTAATGGGTTGTGCAGCATTAGGAAGGTTGAGAACCACTGCCCTAAAAACAGGAACAAGACAGGGATGCCCCTGTCACCACTGCTATTCAATATAGTACTGGAAGTTCTAGCCAGAGCCATCAGGCAAGAGAAAGGAATAAAAGGTATCCAAATTGGGAGAGAAGTCAAACTGTAACTATTTGCAGATGACATGATCCTTTACACAGAAAATTCCAGACTCCATCAGAAAACTATTAGAAACAATAAATGAATACAGTAAAGTTGCAGGATACAAATTCAATGTGCAAAAATCAATTTCATTTCTATATACAAACCATGAATCTTCAGAAAAAGAAATGAGATAATCAATACCTTTTGTGATCTCAACAAAAAAAATAAAATACCTGGGAATTAACAAAAAAACGTGAGGAACTTATACATGGAAAATTATAAGACACTATTAAAAGAAATTGAAGAGGACATGAAGAAATGGAAATATATTACATATTAATGGATAGAAAGACTAACATTGTTAAAATGGCCATATTACCCAAAGCAATATACAGATTTAATGCAATTCCCATCAAAATCCCACAAACATACTTTCATGAAATAGATTTTAAAAGTTATCAGATTTGTAAACCACAAAAGACCTTGAATCAACAAAAGAGTACTATATAAAAAGAATAAGGCTGGAGATATCATGCTCCCCAATTTCAATTTATACTACAAAGAGTCAATAAGCAAAACAGCTTGGTATCAGCAGAAAAATAGATACAGAGACCAATGGAACAGAACTGAAAACCCAGAAATAAATCCACAAATATATAGACAAGTAATTTTTGACAAAGGAGAAAAAAATATATTAATACAATGGGGAAAAGAAAGCCCCTTCAGTAGATGATGCTGGGAAAATTGGAAAACCATATGCAAAAGAATGAATCTGTGAACTGTCACCAAATACTAAAATTAATTCGAAATGGATTAAAGACCTCCACATAAGACCTGAAACAATAAACTGTATGGAAGAAAATATTGGTACTAAACTTACAGACCTAGGGCTCAAGGACTTCATGAACCTAACCTCTAAGGCAAGGGATGTAAAAGCAAAAATAAATAAATGGGACTATATCAAACTAAAAAACTTCTGCACAGCAAAAGAAACCATTAACAAAGCAAAGAGACAGCCAACTCAATGTAAGAAAATATTTGCAGGGGTTCCCTGGTGGTGTAGTGGCTAGGCTTTGGTACTCTCAAAGCCGTGGTCTTGGTTTGATTCGCAGCCAGGGAACTACCCCCCCACTCAAAAAAAGAAAATATCTGTAAACAACACATCTGATAAGGGACTAATATCCAAAATATATAAAGAACTAGTTCGACTCAACAACAAAAACAACAAACCACCCAATTAAAAAGTGGGCAATGAACCTGAACAGACACTCCACCCATGAAGACATACAAATGGCCAACAAACATGAAAAAATACTTTGAGTTCCCTGATGGTGTGGCGGCTTAAGGCTTCGGCGCTGGTGCTGTCAACGTTGCGGCCTGGGTTCGATTCCCAGTCAGGGAGCTACCCACACACCAAAAAAAGCAAAACAAAACAAAACAAAAAAGAAATGTTGAGTGGCAAATATTCTATATATATATACACACTCAACCTCATAAGCTATTGGGGAAATGCAAATCAAAACCACAATGGATAACACCTCACACCTGTTGGAATGGCTATTATCAACAAGACAAGGAATAACAAGTGCTGGAGAGGATGTGGAGAAAAAGGAACCCTTGAACACTGCTGGTGGGAATGCAAATTGGTATAACTGCTATGGAAGACAGTGTGGAGGTTCCAAAGAAAATTGGAGAGGGAGTTACCATGTGACCTGGCAAGCCCCCTTCTGTGTATCGACACAAAAAATTTGAAAACTTTAGTCTGCAAAGACTTATGTACCCCAATGTTCATCACAGCACTGTTCTCAGTGGCCAAGACATGGAAACAACCAAAGTGCCCTGTGACAGATGACTGGATAAAGAAGCTGTGGTACATATACACAATGGAATATTACTCAGCTGTCAGAAAAGATGAAATACTGCCATTTGCGACAATATGGAGGGACCTTGATAACATCATCTAAGCGAAATAAGCCAGAAAAAAAAAAAACCAAGAGTGAAGTCATGTGGAATATAAAACTGAAAGCAACAAAGAAACAAAAAACTCGTGGACACAGTCAATAGTTTGGCAGTTACCTGGTGGTAAGTGGGTAGGTGGTGGCAGAGAAGGGAGGGAAAGTCAAGTATATGGTGATGGAAAGAGAACTGACACTGGGTGATGAACACATAATGCAACACGATGTAATGCAGATTTGTACACCTGGAACCTATGTAATTTTTGCTAACCAATGTCACCCCAGTAAAATTAACAATAAAAAAAAGGAAGATTCATAACATCTAGGAGAGTGAAAAATTAAATACAAATTATATCTTCTAACTTAAGGGAATTTTTAAAAATTATGGTATGGTGACTATTAATTCAAAATAATTATTAAATTAAGACAATCAATTAACTAATAAAATAGTCATAAATAACATAAAGTAATTATCTCAAATACAGAGGAAAGGAAAATGTTTATAAGTGGAATAAACAGACTACAATAAAACTGACAATAAATATCCAGAAATAATGATTGAGTTGCAGAGATAGGATTAAAGAATTTTTTGCATTTTAATTTTTCAGTCTTCTATTTAATATTGCATTAACAACTTTTAAAAGGAAAATTAGTTATGTATAACTGCATCTTTTAATAAAAACCATTTTCTTGAACAAAAGTAGAAAACATTTTTCAATTAAAAGGATACAAAATATATGTAGCAAAATAAGCTACAAGTACTTGTACATAAAAGGTGTCCTTATATTTGGATAAAACTTTTCCTAGAGCCTTGGCATCGTCCATATCTCTGGGAACCTTCATATTCACTCTTTCTTCTCTAAAGAAATAAAATTAAAGTGAAAAGTTTTAAAGCAGAAATTTACCAAGATAATTAACATTACAGTCAGTCAACTTCAAAGCATGAAGTTTTATCCAAAATGACGATGGCTTGAACTATAATACGTTAAGCATAAATTCAAAATTTTTAACTTCAAAAGTCTAACAATTATGTTTCTTAATGCTTTAATATAATTAATATGATACAGTGAAACATGTACTCTACATATGAAACTTCAGGATGACCCAAATGAAAGGTTAAAAGTATATGTTCCAAAATTACTGTAAATTTTGAATTAAGAAATAAACCACTAAAAAAAGAAATGAACCACTGATGTTAGCAATATTTAAAACATATTTAATATCATTTTGGGTAACCCTTTTGATAAACTAAAGTCAATAATCAATTACAACTGAAATTAAGTAAAAATTTTATTGAATTTACAGTTCAAACCTTTTCTATAATATTCCACTCAAAGTTCAGATAAAAATGTTAACATTTTTTCTTGTATATCTGAAACTAACATAATATTGTATGTCAATTATAACTGAAAAATACATTTTAAAAACTTAAAACATTTTTCTCTTTCTATTAATGTTACTTCGTATTTGGTTTATTTGGAACTGAATGCTGTCTTGCTCATAAAAACCTCAAATAATCACCTTTGCATTTAATGTATATTGTGCCCATTTGTTTACATGATAAAATTTAACTGACTTTGTACGACAATGGCAGAATGCTGTTTAAGTCCTATAAAAATAGCAGGTAAATGGGTTTTCTCATTGTAAATTTAAAAACTGAAAAACACTCTTTATTAGAGGTGTGTGGGCACGCATGCATAAACACACACAATACAAACACAGAAAGAAATAAGCAGAACTATAAATATTTATAAATAGCACATTATTATATATGTGTTTTTCTTAGAGCAGATTGGGAGCAAAGATAACCTTAATCTATACTTTATGTTCTTTCCTTCTTTCAGTCATTACTTTATTTCCTACTGTCTGATCAAAACCAAAAAGGATCTAAAATTCAATCATACTCATATTAACATAATACAACATGCTATCCTCCCAAAGGCATTTATACTGATGCAAGAAATCAAAGTATAAATAAGTTTAACTATAAATTTTTAAGCATAAGAAACTGTTAATGAAGGGAATTTAGTGGACACAGGAACTTCCTGATAATCTGAAATTATATTTCAGTTATCCATTACCACAGCAGGTTGGCCTGGGCTGAAAGTCTAACTACAATTTAGTAGCTAGTATTATAGTATTTAGTAGGGTAGTATTATTGTGGTTAAATAACCCTGAGATATTTTGCCCTAGTAAAGTATGTTTGAGGTCCATAATCTCCTCCCTGAAATCCAAGAAACTCTGAAAAAGTTATTTATAATTTGTCAGCAAAATTTGACCCACACTTATATAAAGTTATTTATAGTCTTTTATGATGCAGGTTTCTCTGCAAAACTATTAATGTATTTGATTATAGGATGCTGCTCCAGATCCTGCTGGTGGTATTACATGTTATTTTTCAAAAATGAAAAAATTATCCTTCTGAAACACATCTCACCCCCCAAGGTTTTAGCTAAGTAATTGTGTACTAGATATTCAATTAGGTTCATTTCACTGTGAAAAGTACCTATTCAGACTATGTAGTTTCCATAAAACAGGGAAGAGAAAAAGAGCTAGGAGACACAAATGTGGTGGGTGAGGAAATGAATGAATAGAAGACAAAACTGGTCACAAGGCAAAGTAGGGAGAAAAGAGGGATAGAAAAGGGGTAAAGAAAAAAAGACTATCAGTGTTTTTCAAAATGCAGTTCAATATCTATCATCGACTGTTAAATAAATTTACTTGGTCACTACTAGCTTTAAAAAATAAAATGAAATATATAAAATAGTTTAGAAAAATATCAGAAACCACCACCCATTTCACAAAACTTCAACTTAAGTTTTATATGTATATATGCATGCAAGTGAAGGGGGAAGAGGAGGCATAGGCACATGTAGAATCACTAGAAAAATGAGGCCTTAATTAGAGGAGTAGTGCTAGGAAAACCCTGCATGGAAAATCAAGAGGCATGTATGGAAAGAAGTATTTAAATAACAGTATCAATATGGACTTGCTATAAGCCATGAGAGCTGATACAGAATCACCATGCCGTTCTGTTGCTTAAAATTAGTTGAACTTTTAATCCACTTTCATCTCTATAGATGTCTAAACTTTTTCAGTTTCTTTCAGTATACTTACTCACTAAGCTGAGGAAAATTTTTATATACCAAAAACATAACAAAAGCTGCAGATAAGAAAATGGACACCAATATAAGAAGTGACATTCTTGCTGACCCAGCTTGTACACAGGCTTTTTCTGAAAGGAAAAAAAAAAAAAAAAAAGCTGTAATTAAGATACACGTAAAACACAACAATATTCCAAGCCAGCAAATAATTTCCTTAAAGGCTTTTCTCCCAAAAAACTGTTCACATTCTTGCGCAAAACAAGATATCATTAAATTTTAAGTACAATTGTATTTGACATACATTAACTGGGCATAGTACTTTTCAGGGCTATATCTATTTTGAAGCATGAAAAGACAGGACACCAGAATCTGTAGCAGTGGTTTGTTGATAAGCCAAAGAGGGGAGAAGGCATCGCTCTAAATGCTATCATTGACTTTCAATTGTATATATCTATATCAGGAGCTGATGGCAATAAAGGGAATGACTTCTTAGGAAAAATTAGGTATCTGGCAATTACTTCAACTGTCATAAACACCTGTAGATTTGCTAATCCAACTGGTGAATGTTTTATCTTCCCTTTACACCAAAGGCTTCAAAATACAGTTGATCCTCAAATGTTCTGGGTGGCTCTGTCTATAATTCTAAGAATGGAAGAATTTGTTTGCATTCCCTCCCAAGTTAATCTTAGTGTCATCTCAAAAATTATATGCAAGATAAAAGTAAGAAATGAGATTCAGGAAAGAGAAAGCGAATGAGCAGGGCTGTTTTTCCTGGAGACAATTAAAAGTGGGGAAGACCTGACACCTTAATACTCACTGGAGAAGAGGTGTTAAGTGTGTGGTTCATTTTGTGTTGCCTGTATTTACTATTATCCCACATATACACTGATAACACTCAGGGGATTTTAAAACCATATGCATACTATATTAAGGATTTATTATTTTTAATTCTCTGAGAATGGACCTACCACTATACCCCCAACTAACTGCTTATGTAACTTTTATACATGCTTTTATGAAGTATCCTAAACAAAAGTATAGGACTGCTTATACTCTATTAATTTAGCAAATCATTCTTCATGAATACTCATAAACGTGTGTTAGACAGGTGTCACTGTCTGCTCTATCTACAGCTCCCCTTCTCTGGAAACTAGCATCTTTCCATGTGATTCCAACTCTCTACCCTCTCAAACAAAGAAGGCTGACTTGTCCAAGGTTGGACACCTGACCCAAGTAGAAACAATTCATTATTGGTTGACCAAATTTTCTCTTGAGAATTTGAACTGAGAAAAAGAGATAATGTCCAGGGATAATAGATCTTGAGGCTGAAAGGTCCAATAGTGAGGGCCGCAGTCAGTAACATGGCAAACCAAAGACATGTACCAGAAAATTTAAAAGGGGAGGAGGTTGGAACAGAAACCCAGAGAGCAGAAATGGGAGCAATAGCTAACTTCCTTAATTTTTTTAACTTTCCACTTCCCTTGAAGTCTAGTTAGAGTTCATTCCTTGCTCATGGAAACCAGTGAGATTGCCTCATATTCTTAGAATGACCTCCATTTTTCTTTGTGGTTTAAACTGCTTCCTGTTCCTTTTCAACCCAAAGCCTTAACTTTTATTTTATCCCTTGTCTCACTATGGCAGTTTTATATATGCTACAACTAAGTAAGATTTTGCTAAATTTTATGTTGAACATAGAAGATGAGAAATCCTTCCTACTCAAAGCGTGTTCTACGAACTGCATAAATCAGCAAGTATCACCAGTGAGCTTCTTAGAAATGCAGGAGATTCTCATCCCAGACCAACGTCCAGACCTACTAAACCAGAACCGCATTTTAATAACATGCCCAGGTTATCTGTATGCACATTAAAGCTTAAGAAGCAACAATCTAGTTCACACTACCTATTTAAAGTAAATAGAGGCCCAAAGGTGGTTTCTTTATCTATTAAAAAAACAAAACAAAAATCCCTAAGCTACCAAATCGTGTTTAGTATATCTCCAAAGCATTTTACTAACCATTTACAATCCACTCAATTTCTGCTGAAACACCAATTGCTAAATATACTAAATATAAATTATTCTTATCTGTTCATTGAAACAGGCTTTCTAAAAGACAATACAAGAGTATTAGGTTTATCAAGTTCTAGTATGTGAATGCTAAGGTTAAAAACTGTCTTTTCCAACTTTCTATAATCTAAATATATTACTAATAAGCCTGGCCTTCCAATTAACCCCTATCATTTTACCTTTATGTTTCATCTTAATCTCAAAAAGGACTTTATTTAAAAAAACAATTCACAAATACAAACTTAATTAGTCATTACATATTTTTAAAATTTATTGTGGGAAGAAATAGGATCATAAAATAATACAAAAGATGCCTTCAATGGAATAATACACCAGGTATGCCTGCCTCTTAATATGGTACAGTTCAATAAGCCACTCATGTATTTGTATACATGCTTTTTTTTTTTTTTTTTTTAATGTGGGTAGCTCCCTGGCTGGGAATCGAACCCAGGCCGCAGCATTGACGGCACCAAAGCTTTAAGCCACTATACCACCAGGGAACTCCCTGTATACATGCTTTTTTGCAGCAGAGAATTAAACACAGACTTTAAATATCTGAGGTGGGTCAAATATGAAAAGATCTCTACGGAATCTTATGATAACAAATGCCAACTAGAGCTTTTCCTATGCCTACAGCCCCTTCCAAAGGGGCTAATCTTATTGGCCCTATTCTTACCATGTGATTCCAACTCTATATATTTGCCCTGATTATGATATCTAAATCAATGCCTATCATGAAGATTCTCAATAAATCATGTCTATTCACTCTAAAAAGAAAAGAATAATCAGTCAAAAGTTACAAAAATATCAGGTGCACACTAAAACTAATTTAACCAAAAAAACAAAAACAAACAAACAAACAAACAAACCCTATTTAAATACAAACTGTTCTCACAGGCCAAAATGGTTATTTTCCTACCTTATTACATAAAGAGGTACTCTACTATAAAGGGAATAAGGGTAATATAATATATAATTATTGAGTATTTGGCATAGGTTTCTATAGGTTGACATCAAAGCAAAGACATGCTAACACATAAATAGTGATTTTTCTGGAGGCCTATTACTTCTTAAACTTCTCTTCAGGGTTTTTACGATGCAAGGTATTCACTCAAATGTAGAGTTGCTTAGGATTATTTGAAGAGCATCTATTATATACAAAATATCTTGTTCAGTCTCTGCTCCAAAAAGCTGATGCTACCCTTAGCTAGGGATGGTACAAAATGGTTTTAAGTTTATATGAAAGCAAGGTTACTGGTCTAGAGTGATGGAGGCAAATTCAAAGAGCAGGTGGAAATTTAGATGAAGACTAAAAGATGAGAAAAGATTTTATATCCTCTAATCTGTATGTAGCTAAACATATTTCTGAAGACTTCAACAGGTAACACCGTTCTCTTAAATTAAAAATTAAATAAGACACTTAGCATGCTAGCTCTAAAATTAAACTAATATTTTTCTTCCCATTATGAATTCACCAGTCCTAAGTAAGGGATCAGAGGAGAGAAAGGTGTCAGACAACATTTAAGTGGACTATGGAACACTATCTACTATGAGGGTTCTTTGAATACTACAAATCTCTAATTGCTAACTGTTGTCTTACTGATGAAATATATAGACACTTAAACAAAATTAACCTCCATGTTAATTTTCTTCATCTTCTAAAATTAGGCAAACTTTTGCAAACACTGCGCTCAACAATAACAAAAAAATAACAAATAAGAATGCAATAAAACTAAGTGACACTCAATTCTGAAGCTCCCTCACACAAACTGGTATATAGTGAGTATTGGCTATTATGACTGAAAAATCCTTCTTGAGTATAATTCTAATTAACCCAAAGACTAGCATATAATTCATTTAGTTCTAAACAGAGATAGAAGGTTAAGATCTTGTTCTAATGATAACTCTACATCTAAATGTGTAGTATACAAATTTATAATGTAACTTCTCTGGCTGCATTAAACATATGTGTCATCTAGCATTTACAGCTACCTACAACTAGTACTTAATGCACTCATTAACTTCTAAATCTTCGATCATACTACCACACATAATGTGTTCCTGTGTATAATGCACACCCACGTTTTTGGCTCAAATTTTCCGGGGAAAAAAACTTTTCGTTTTAATTTTTTTTTTTTTTTTTTTTTTTTGGTGTATGTAGGTAGTTCCCTGGCTGGGAATTGAACTCAGGCCGCAGCATTGACAGCGCCAGCGCAGAAGCCTTAAGCCACTATACCATCAGGGAACGCCCTCATTTTAATTTTTTAATTCAAATTTTTATTTGTTTATATTTAGGTATTTGCTTTTTATATTATAAAAGAATTTTAGCATTTATTTTTTTAACATACTATGGTACAATAAATTTTATGTAACAAATAAGTATGAAACACAAAGCAGATATTAATACAAGGTACAAGAAGTTTTATGTAAAAAAAATTTTTTTAAATAAAAGAAACCATGATTATTGTCTTCCAGGGTATTATTTTGCAAATGGACATCATTATTGACTTTCAGAATTACACTTTTAACTCATAAGCATAAATAAAAGAATTAAAAACATTTATATAGATACACAATTAGTAATACCCATGTATAATATGAATCCTTATTTTTTCCTCACAAATTTGGGCAAAAAAGTGTACATAATACACAGCAAAATATGGTAATTCTCAGTCTGAATTAATCCATTATCTGCTTTCCAATCCCCTACTAGGCCAAAGGTACTGTTAGAGAAAGTCAGATCATCATGCTCCCTTGGCCTACAAGTTCACATGTTTTTCTATCTTGAATTAATGGTATCACTGGCAAACAAAAATCCTTTTACAACACTCTCCAACGGGGCTATTTCAGTCTCTTCAAGCCTTTAATTCTACTTTTTCCTACTTTCAACCAATGACATTGCCTCTACACTTCAGTGAGCTCCCCAAAACGCAAGATCTGCTCACAATATTATCTTCCCTTGTCCCTTATCTTTGTATTAAATGCCAACACACTTTCTTCTAGATCTTGCTCTCAAAATTATTTCTTCTTGAGTTCCCTGGTGCCCTAGCGGCTAGGATTTGGCGCTATCACCACAGAGGCCCAGGCTTGATTCCTGGTCAGAGAACCACTAAATACATACATACATACATACATACATAACTAAATAAAATTACTTCTTCTCCATTCACCCAATATCTTCAATTTTTCCCTCTTATAAGCATCTTTCCTCTAACTTCTAACATGTATACGAGGGCTGTTCAGAAAGTATCCAGCATGTAATATGAAAAATAGAGGCATTTATGGCTGGGTTTTTTCCAAATAGCTCTCATATATCCATCCTGAAAAATCATAACTTAACCTTGATGCCCTGTAGCAGCTCCCTATTTCTCTTATTACTTTCATATCAAAGCCTTCTGAAAAACAAAATCTTCCTATATCTATAAGATCTTAGGAATAAGATCTAGTTCTCAACATTCAGTGCTAAGTAGACCTACTTGATTCCACCATGAAGGAAACAAAGGCCCATCTCTCCTGAGGATATAACTTTACAGGGGCTGTAATAAGTTTTCTTTAAGATCTCAAGAATCATTTGTAGTATTGCTAGAAGTAAATTTTATTTCAATAGCTTTCAAATTTTTAAATTATTATAATAAAAAGTGGCAGTATTGAGTACAAATTTAAACAGCTAAAATAACTCGAAATACAAAGAATTAACCATTACTTACACACACACACACACACACACACACACACACAGAAAGTTTGTAGGTAGCAGAAGAAATAGCATTACCAGTTTTGACCCTTTTATAGTTCATAAGCATGATGATTGGGTGTTCACACTCTTGTGTGAGATGTACCTCCCTATAACCTTGTTACGACATGGGGCGGGGTGGAGGGAACGTAACACTACCAATTCTATATAGAAGCTCATTCATTCTCTAAGGCTTATGCCAGGCAACTCCGTTATCATTCAATCCACACACCCTCACTCACTATCATCTAACCACTTTTAGGCACTTCTCTCCATTTGCTGAAGACTGAGACCAAGCTTACAGTAAACTTCTTCATAATCCTAAAAGATTCGTCATCCATTTAAATGATCCACCCAGCCTCAAGATTCTTAGACTTTCATTTCTATTCAACTTTAACCACCCACTTCCAGGGGTACACTAAATTCTCACATCACTGAGACTGCTCTACTGTGAATACTTTAAATCCCAACATGCCATTCCTTGACTACCTTTATTCTTTGATGAGCTTACACCCTCCATGTTCCCCCTTCCATTGGACTCCTCACTTCTGTTCCTTCCATGCCCAGTACTCCATGGTGTATCATCTGAAGCAGCACCTTCCACTGGAATCCTTATTATCTAATCTAACCCAAAACCAGGGCTATAAGTTCACTTTCTTCATTCCTACACCAAGATGGTTGAACACAAATAAAGAAAAATCATGAGTGATCCATCATAGATATCCATGTCTTTGGGAAAATTGACTTAGGTCAATTTTTCCCTTTTCTCGGGAAAATGAATCAGGCTGAGCCAATCAGATTATTCTTACCCTCTGACAAAAGTGACAGGTTCAAGGCCAAGCACTTGATTTGAAGGGATCTAATCAGAGTAAGTATCTCTAAGCTTTTATTACTTATGCTAGGAAAAAGATTCTCAAATTTAACAAGGAAGCATTTACCTGGACCTTCAAGAGGAATCAACCTTAAGGTAAAGCTGACATCAACTAAGCATACAAAAACAAGAAAGAAATCTTATCTTGATGTATCATTGAACCATCAGTTCCAGACTAAAGTGTATCCCACTTAATCTCTCAACTATTTAGTTTTATGAACCAATAAATTTCCTTTCAGCAAGGGTTTCAACTGTGTTTTCTATTGATATTAAGCAAAAGAATCCTAACACATAATATCTGGGCTGAGAATGGCATCAACAAATCAGGCTGATAACTTGGTGGATGTCCAATTGCCAATTTTAGCCTTAGTTCCCAGTTATCAGTAGTCAGAGCTTCCTTCTTCCTCTTAGCCAATATCTAGCTTATAGGAGATATTCAGAGAGTGTTTGTTGAACCAAATTAGCAAAGGAGGATCTAGAATACGCATTGGAGAGGGATTTATTATCCAAGTCTGAAAAATATTGTCTTCTAAAAGCAATAAAGCCAACTTCCAGACAGTGTTTCTCAAACATTCCACAAGAAGCAATATATTTTATATCATGATCTGGTACACACAAAATCTATATAAGTAAATAAAAATAACATAAATTTTAAAAATACCTCTACTACATGCAAAGCATTCTGCTACTTCCGCTTTCATTTTTTTTTAAATGGCTCATCATTACTAATAAAATTGGTTTCACGGGAGTTCCCTGGTGGTGTAGTGCTTTAAGGCTTCAGCGCCGGCGCTGTCAGCGCTGCGGCCTGGGTTCGATTCCGAGCCAGGGAACTACCCACCAATAAAAAACAAAACAAAAATTGGTTTCACACTGCTCACAAAGGTAAGGAGTTCTCTTAAATCAAAATGGGGAACTTCTATGACTTGCCAGTGAACACATCAGCCAGGACAAACAATACAAAAGAAAAGAAAATACCCTAGGTCCAGGCACCTTTGCAAATGGATTAGGCAAAGAGCCTTGTAAGCGGTTCTACCTGTTGTTTGTCTCACCCTTCACCGTCACGCAAGGATTAGACTTTGAGTGTTACTGCCTTGCTCAAGTTTTCAAAATGGTCCTTAGTTTACAAGGCTCAGATGTTAGACTAGAGACCAAAGTCATGGCAAAGAACGCACCAAATGTACCAAACGCTGCGTATAACGCGTAAAATACAGGGTCAGGGAGAAGTAATGCTGGACCACGTACTGAATGTCTCACGTGAGATGGACAGCAATTTGAACATTTCACCTAAAATTCATATGGTATGCTTGAGTGTGATATTGTTATGTTACAGAATTACATGCTTATGATTTTGTAATAAAAGATTTGGTATAGATTATCAGCTCATAAAAAAGGGGCGTTATTTGTGCCAGACCCTATACTTCAAACATACACAGAACTATTTGTCTAAGTTACGTAGATTTATCAGTTAATAAAAATACAAATTCATTTAAAGTGTCATTGTTATGTGTTTCTCAGTCAAAAGTTATTAAAATTTTTAACTGTTCTACAAAAGCTTTCCTTTTTGAATGCCAAATTACCACCTGTAATTATCAAAAACCGTTTTTCATAACCTGAAAAATCGATGGCTAAGAAGTTACTAATGACATCACATCACCAACTGATTACTGCCAGCAAGTAAATCAAACCCTCATATGTAAAAGGTCCACAAAATCTTTTGCCCAAACAGAGAATTCCTAATACAGGGTGTTAATTAGAGAAAGACAGAGGGAGAAAGAGAAAAGAAAAAACTGGGAATTATTAATAAAAGAATGGATTAAAAAAACCTCCCTTTGCTTAGCACTTTAAAACCCTCTAAACTATCACATCATTTTGACCATGGCCAACCTTACCTCCCACTACCACCCAACAAAAATGGTTCACTCCTGACGAGTTACTCTCTTTACTGACACACATAAAAGGTTCATACTAACCTTCAAGTCTATTGGTTACTGTGTCCGGAATCCCATTCCCTTCTCTGACCATGAAGGCATGCCTTCACATCTCCTCCCTATTTTCCTATATATTTGTAGTCCACAGGAATCATTGGACAGCATCATAAAAATAACTGTTGAATGTAGTGTTTGAATGGTAAAATAAGATAAACTATTTAAAAGCACTTTAGAGATTTCAAGGTTTTACTTCCTGAACAGCATTAGATTAAAAAAAAAGTAATAAATCAACTGACTGTTATCATAAACCAAATGACAATCTTTAGGGATGCCCTACCTGGAAAACACTTTTTCAGGAAACACCTGGATTACTGTCACTCTCAGAAGTAGCATCTTCAAAACAAAGTTCCTTTAATTTAGAGTGGCTTTATACACTGAGAACAATTCATTTCTGAGTTACTGAAGTTATTTGGCTCTACTATCTATATAAGGTGGGAAAATACCCATATACATGAAGCTTAAAGAGCCAAAGTGAATTTTAAATTACTTGAAAATAGAACATTTTCTGCTAGATATGGTTTTTCATTTACTAAGCTTCAAATTTGATGCAAAAAGTTACTTCAGCTGAATGTTTAACATATTATCTTCATATACTTACATAAATTTTAAGTGCACAATACTTTATAGTTGACTATAGTGACAATATTGCTAGACATTCTCACAAAAGACCCTCTCCTTACCTATCACTGGTAATAGAACATACTCAAGTCACTAAGCTACAAAAAACTTAACGACCATTTGTTAGGATCTCTTCAAGTTAATGGGTTTGAAGGGCATCTGCAGAGCTCGATCATTTCAACTGCTGAGAAGCAATGAAAAACTCTAGACAAGCTGGAATCAAAGCATTTCATTTCTAGGTACATTTTTTTCTCTTAAAATTATACTTAAAGCCCTGAGAAAACCCAGGGTGGTATAGTGGGAAAAAAACTTTTGGAATGAGCAACCTTAGCTATAATAGCAAACACTAACATGTATTTAGCCTTTACTTCATAAGCATTACACTAAAATCTTTACACGAATTATTTCATTTAATTCACGCCTCAATCTAAGTTGATACGACCATCATCATTCCCATTGTACAGTTTAGACACTGAGCTTTGGAAGATAAATTCAAAGTCATAAGCAAGTGGTAAAGCAGGGACTCAAATCCCAGTGTTCCTGCCACTTGGAAGCTGCACCTGTATGTAGAAGTGTTCGCTCTTAACTACTATTTGATTAATCTGGCTTTGTCACTTTGTGCAAGCCATAGATCCATACACTCTGGGCCTCAGTTTCCTCATCTACAAAAATAAAGCAACGAATGCTAACGTCCCTTATAGCTCTGCCTCGTTTCAAAATTATCAACTTTACAATCTCCCTGAGCATCAACAAGCCAGCGTCACTCCTTTTAATTGACTTCAACAAACATTTACGATGCATTTATTAGGTGTCCAGCTTTGTGGTGGGCAGCAGCCCAAGTCCAGGTCCTCCACTCTCTCTGCTCTTGCCCCCGGATGCCAAAACACTCTTTCTTCACCTCCCCACCGCAACCCCCGCAAATCCCCGGGATCAGCTGGGGTCCTTTCACCTCCGGAGCCACTACCGACATATTCCCGATTCCCGCCTCTGGGCCAGGCCCAACTCTGGTCCCTGAATCCACTCACCCTTCAGGTGGTCTCCGCTGCCTGGCGCCGTGGGACTCTGCATCCCCGGTGCCCGGTCCCCGGCTGGGGTCGTATGGAGTGCTTTCGTTTGTGATCGTTCGACGACTCTGCCTTTCGCCATGGTTGCTGAAGGAAAGAAAAAGAAAGCGGGGTGATGCTGCGCCCCCTTAACAACTCTATCGCAGGTTCCTTATAGCACACAGGGGCCACAGCCACTTCCGGGGTGACCACCTCACCTGAGATGACCTCAGCCCCGCATTAACAGCGACGCGCGGCTCGGACCTGCAGTGCCCACTCGCAGTAGGCGCCGCCCCGCGCCGCCTTGCACCTCCTCCGAGCCTCGCGCGCTCGCGCCTGCGGAGTAACCGCAAGACAAGTCAGGGTCCCGCCTCTCCCCGTTCAGTGCCCTGCCCCGCCTTGCGACTGCGGAGAGCATGCGCAGTCACGGCACTGGAGTCACTCGGTGTGACTCGCGGACCCAGACTTCTAATGCGCAGCTTTAATTATCCGGAAGTGCAGTTCCAGCGACTTCAAATCGTTGGTCGGGTCTCCGGAAGTGCCCTCATGTGATTAGTTGGCGTTTCTCGGTGGGTGCTGATTCAGCCGACTCCTTTCCCCACCAATTCCACAAGCTACTGTCTTCAAATTGGAGGGGCTAGAGAATTCTTGTCTGAAGATGTTGGAAAATTTAAAACCTGAGCCGTGTCTCTCCCGAGTTTCCGGAAACAGGCTCAGGGAGGAGCTATAACCGGTGAAGGTCACAGGGTGGCAGAAATGGGTTTAAAGTCCGTTTTTTCCTGTATCCAAGCAAATGCTTTCCCTTTGTCATCACTCTGCCACCTCTCGTCATCACTCTGCCACCCCTCACGAGCAAACCTAGATCTCATTACATTTATCTTTGCTTTTTGCTGAGCCCAAACGTGCCTTTCTTTTTTTGTTTTTTTGTTTTTGTTTTTTTACAGTTTTTTCCATTCCTGTGTCTCAGAAAGGTACTCGGTTTACTCATTGGAATTCTCTCTTGAAAGCAACTTGGCAGTGTGTATAAAAATACTGTTCCTCTCCAGTAATTACATTTCTAGGAAACGATTCCTTGGAAATAAACATAGAGAGTTGTTCCTAAGAGCATTCATCAGTATAATGGTAAATGTGGACGCAATCTAAAAACCCAACACAAAAGAAAAACGGCTAAGTAAATTATGGGAGATCCATTTAATGGAACTGTTTGACATATACAATCCTCTGCCTATTTCTATGAAGGCCTTCGGTGACCCCTGTAAGAGATAGTACCCCATTTTATTTCCTTTATAGTCGTTATTAAAAGCAATAATTATTTGGATTATTTACTTGTTTATTGTCTGTCTTTACCTCTAGAATGTAGGCTCTGTTAAGGTAGGGAGAGGTCTTTTTGTTCATCATTGTGTCCTCCAACAGCTAAGTGGACTTTTTTCATATTTGTTGAATACATTTTCAACTATAGCAAATGATATTTATGAAGATATTAACATGGTGGACAATACTTAATCAAAAACAATCCAAGAGATCATTATAAAAAATATTAGAAAAAATTTATAAATAAATTTGTATCTTTAGTGTAGAAGTGTTCTACAGCAACACACAAAATCATTTTTAAAACTTTGATATATTTTGCCACACAAAAAGTGTAAAGTTAAGTATGACAAAAATAGGAGTTCCCTGGTGGTGTAGTGGCTTAAGTCTTCAGTGCTGTCAGCGCTGTGGCCTGGGTTCAATTCCCAGCCAGGGAAGTACCCACATAAAAACAAACAAACAAAAAAAGTGTAACAAAAATATGAAAAATACACTCTAAAACTAAGAACAAATATTTGCCACATAAATAAGAATTACTACAAATCAATAAGAAAAGCACAACTTGACAGAAAAGTGGACAAAAAGTATGAATAGTCAATTTGCAGAAGAAAAAATTAAATAGCCAACAAACTGATGAAGTCAACTTCATTAATACAATGTGATGATACTGAGAGGTGTGTGGATTGCAATAGCAAAATAGAGGAGTATCCAAATTAGAATGGGGGTGCAGTCCAGGTCTCCTAGGAAGGATGATTTTGAAACTGATTTAAAGTATGAATGGGAATTAACAAAGAAAAGGAGAAAGCTTTCTCTTTTTCTTTTCTTTTTTTTTTTTATTTTAAGAGAAAGCTTTTTCAAAGGCTAGAAGCTACTGTTTATTTTTGAAAAAGCTATAAGCAAAGAGAAGGAGAACAGAAGAAAATGAGATGAAAGAGCTAAAACAAGGAACTTATGACAAAGTGCTAGAAGTTTGAACTTAATCGTCAACGATATCCAAAGCCATTGAAGAACTTTTAACTGGAGAGGCACATATTAAGATTTGTATTTACAAAGCTTATTCTGACTGCCCAGTGACAGAATTGGAGGAATGCCACACTAGCAGCAGAAAGAGAAGCTAAAGGTCATTGTAATAATCCTGGCTTGACCCAGGGTAGTAGACTGGAAATAAAGAGATGACATCAGATATAAAATGCTATATGAGAAAAACTATTCAAACATTTGTTACTTTTAATTACATAAATACATATATAGCCCAGAAAAATATTGAAAAAGCAAACTATAAGGCAGAAAAACATAAAAATCATCTCTAATACCACCATGCACAGATAATCATATTTGGGATTTATCCTTCTAGAATATTTGAAATGTTAAGAAAGTAGACTCTAGAGGACTAAGGCCCTGATTAGACAAAGATACTAGTGAGAGTGAAGGGGCTAGGCATTTAAAGAATCACTGGTTTAGGAGGCTTGGGGGAATACTTGTGCTTAAGAGATTATAAAAAGAGGAGTTGTAACAAAGAGAAAGACACCGAATCTCATTTTGGATACTTACTTCCTGACTTCTATCACCTTTTCTCAGCTGAAACTGCTCTCATTATCACCAGTGAGCTTCTTTCCATTGGATTCAATGGTCAGTGTTTAGTCATTGCTGTATCTCCACATTGCTTAATTAACTATTCCCTCCTTCATGATTTCCATGACAATTCTGACCACTTAAAAAACTCTTGTGAAGGAAACTCTTCTTTTCCCTACCCATTAAATGTTAGTATTACTTCAGTAAATCACTCTCTTATTCTACAGACTTTTTCTAGGCAATCTTGGCCCTGACTTCGGACAATCACTTACATGTACATGGATGACGAATGTTTATCTCAAACACCAGAATGACACATAAAGCTCATTAGGCATTTCCTCCAGAGTGTACCACAAGGACCTTGTTAAACTAAAATCTTTTGGCTCCCACGACATAAGTCTTTTTTAAGTAAGGTTTTATTGAGCCAAAAATGCTAGCCAAAAAGAAGACGGGTCTTGAGGCATGGAGTCTAAAACACCAGCAGCATGGCTAGGTAGAAAAGATAGCATGTCTACTGTCCCAGAGTTTTACAAGCATTTTTATACATTAAGTAGGAGGAATGGGGGAAGAAAGAAGTAGTCTGAAAGAATTTACATGAGCTATAGGCAAAAGGGTAGGAGAAGGTGAAGTGGGTCCAGCTCTGAGATAGCAGAGTGCCCATAAAGAAATGTCCACTCCTATGGCTTGGCTGTGGGCAACAGTGCAGAATGCCCACTTGTAAACCACAGTGGTGGCTCTTGGAGTTAGATGGTGCCTGAATACAATAATCTTTTGAAATTCCCACCTGGAAATTAATTCCAAATTCCAACAGGCAAAACAGGAATGTGAGAAATCTTTTGTTAGTTGTTCAGCAGCCAATAGACAGACTAGAGGTTCTCTTTCTCTCATTCTCCAGTCACTCTAATTTGATTTAGAACATCTCAGAATTAGTTTTCTTTTTTTCTTTTTTATTTATTTTCTCTTTCAGAATTAGTTTTATCAACCTCAAACTTAGAACGTCCAGCTCTGAAAGCAATATCTTACCTCCCAATTATTATCTACTCCTTGTATTCACAATCTTGGGAGATGGCACCATCAGCTTTATTCTTGCTCAAGTCAGAAACCTAAGAATTCCCATTTCAAATTTATTAAATTTAACTTCTTGAAAAAATAAATGAATGAACTTTTTTCTGTCATCACACCCATATCCAATCAAACAACTGGGGCTAGTCAGATCTGAATTTCCTTGCCCTCCTCATTCAGATTTCATTATCTCTCTTCTCACCCTCTAAGCAATTGTTCATAGTACCACTAGAGTGGTCTCTAACAGACAGTCTTGAAAAGACTTCATAATTTGACACAAGCTCAAATGATCTCGCTCACTCTGAATCCAACATGAATAAGCAAATAAATGAATAAAAGAAACTATTCTGAACCACATGTAGTACCTTTAACATGCCATACTCATTTGTGCTGCTGTGCCCTTGTAATAGTTCTCCCCTGTGCCCTAAGTGTCTTATCCCTACTGATTCTGTATAATCAATTATAGCTTATTTTTAAAGAATTGTCTTAAGGGCTCCAATCTTAATAATCCCTGGATTGCCTCTATTTTAGTAATTATCTAATTATGTTTTAATTGTTTACTTATTATCTGTCACTAGACTATAAGCACCCTTTAGTGATCTGACACACTGCCTTCTTTCAGTGTTTTGTACAATGAGTGCCTGAGTTGCATGAAAGCACTCTAAATGCACATGATCACTAGTTAAATATACAAGTCAGTACCTCAGCAGAGACTGAAACAAAGTCTAATGTTGAAAATACCGATACTTTTTGAAAAAAGAAGACTGATAATGGTAGACCTGTACCAGCAAATATAAAAAATATTATAAAACTATAGTCATTAAAACAGCAGTGTACTGAGACAGGAAAAAAGTAGTAAAATAAATGGAATCAAATACACTCCTATAACCGTGGGGTGAATGTATGATAAAGTAGCATTTTAAATCAGAAAAAAAAAGATTATTCAATAAATGCTACTGAAAAAATTGACTAGTTTTTAAGTCATACTTTTACCATACACTACATACAAAATTAATTATCAGATGATATTACAGCTTTAAAATTAACAAGCAAAATTATGAAAGTACTAGAAGATAAAATGGAAAAAAAACTGTTTTTATTATCTTGAAGTAAAAAGACCTTTCTTAGTCTAACCTATAGGGAAGCCTTTGATTTTACTCAAGTGCAACCTTAAAACAGAGTTTAGCACTTTTTCACACACTAAAAAGCAAATCCACTCCACTGAATAAACAATAATGAAAATGTAGAGTTTATGAATTGTAGGAAGAGAGCTAATAAATTCCTTTAGACATTTCTGTTCTTCCCTCTTATTGTCAGTTCCTCCTTTTTTCTCACCCATCCTAATCTGTAGAGCAAGCACAGTTTTTTCCTACTTTTACTGTTGACTCACAGGCCCTGGAGGCATAGCCTTTGGGCAATCATAGTAAAATATTTATCTAATAAAAATTGAGGGAGTTCCCTGGTGGTGTAGTGGCTAGGCTTTGGCGCTGTCAACGCTGCAGCCTGGGTTCGAGTCCCAGGCAGGAAACTACCCACATAAAAAAAAAAAAAAAAAAAATTGAAAAACCTTTTTGAGAATCTAAAATTAATATTAGAATAGGGGAACACATATTCACAGTTCAACGTGAGAGTCCCCAAATCAAAAAATAGAACATTACCAAAACCTAGAAGGCCCCATACTTCCTTCCAAGACACTATTCACTCTCTCCAATAGAAATCACTGGAAAAGGCTCTTGGAATATAATGTAAAGCAGAAAACCAATTTGAGATTTCCCTGTCTAGCCATGACAAGTGATTGGTGCTAGACCAGCCTTTGCATTACAAACAATAAGAAAACTGGACAGAATGTCTGAAACAAATGTTTTTAGATATTGAACAATATAGTCAGTCAAGGGCTGTCATCCTTGAGAGAAGTGAAGTAAATAAGGTGAGCCTCATGATCATCCTGACTTTCTGCCTAGAGGCACTTTCTAGACTGCCGCAGAAGGAAGGGTAGCCCAAAGAGAGCACAGTGGTTACTCAGCCGAGGAGAAGGGATTGGAGTTCAAGGCTACCACTTTGACTGGAATTTGCAGGACAGTTTACCAGAGAGAAAAGCCACTCTAGATAGCTACACAGCAGTCTTTGGGCGTTGGTTGAAAATCTGCACAAGCCAGGGTGAGACTATCTGAGGTGGAGCAAGGAGAACAAATCAATGCTGGGGGAATACCAAGTACTGGGAAGTCATAAACTGAATGGAGATTCCAGTGTTGACAGGGGGCTGGAAGACATTAAATTTCCAATCAACCCAAGTGGAGAAAACTTGCTGGCTACCCTGGGCATTCAGAAAATACCCCAGAAAGACAAATCCTTAGTATTGGGGCTAATCTAACCCTAGAGAAAAGACTGCTTTAGACACACATTAATAAAGATTAAAAACAAGATTCAAAGGATTAATTTGATGCGCAAATAAATTAACTGTCCACATTCAAAGTTCTGAGTTAATAAAGTAACATAGACAAATTAACAGGAAAAATATAATTTTTAATATGTATGCATGGGGAATTTACATAAACATGAAAATTCCAAAAACAGGTAATATTGGATATATATGACTATGTTATTTTAGACAAAGGAGAAGGAGGGAGGAAAAGGATCTTAGATTTCCAAAGTGAGAATGGGCAATTTGCAGATAATTGAGAAAGAACGGAACACACATGAGAGGTTAAATTTGGGGGGTGTCCAGTGAACAAGCTGCTTCTTGGAATCTTCTGTTAAATGCTAAGGTGATGTTTGTAAGGTCCCCTTCCTGAAGCAGGTTTTTCCTTCTGAATCTTTTAGGCAAAAAAGAAGAGGGAAGGTCAAATTTTCTTTCTGAGCCTTTTTAAATAACCGGCTTAAAAATCAATATCCCAAAAGGCAAAACTTTTGGTCTTCTTCAAAAGCTATTACGAATATGTGCAAGGACTTAAAGGAAACCATGAACATAATAAGAGGGCAAATAAGAAATAACAATTTAAAAATCAACCCCTAAAACAGAACAAAATAGAAATTCTGGAACTGAAAAATATAGTATCTGAAATAAAAAGTTCAGTAGATGGCTTAACAACAGATTAGACACTACAGAGAGAAAAAGGCCAAGTCTAATTAACAATAGGAAGAAATAAAAGAAAAAATTAGGTTATTTGAAGTACTTGAAGAAATAATGGCAGATTTGTGGAAAACAATAAGCCCAAAGATCAAAAAGTTAATTGAGCCCTGAGCAGGATAAACATAAAGAAAAACACACTTAGGGGGTTCCCTGGTGGTGTAGTGGCTAGGCTTTAGCACTCTCAATGCCACGGCCTGGGTTCAATTCCAAGCCACGGAAGCCCCCCGCCACAAAAAAAAAAAAAAAGAAAAAGAAAAAAAGAAAAACACATTTAGACATATCATAATGATAATGATAGTCAAAGATAAATGAAAACCCTTTGGAATAGCCATATGTAGTTGGGGGAAAAGACACATTTCATTCAGGGAAACAACAATAAGAACAAATGAGGACTTCTCATTTAAAATAATAATAATAATAATAATAAGCAGAAAATGGAATAACTTCCTTAAAGTGTTTAAAGAAAATAAAAACAAAACTATGAACTGAGAGTTTTAAATTCAACATATAAAGGTGAAATAAGGATATTTCAGATAAACAAAAGCTGAGTGATTTGTCATCAACAGATGTGGTATATAAGAAAAATTTAAGGAAATGTGTATCGCAGAGGAATGAAGAGAGCCAAAAAATGGTGAACATGGGTAACTGTGAAACAGTTTATCCTGATTATATAATTTTTAGAGAATAATATGTAATCATACATTATTGGTGGGAGTGTTAATGGTACAACACCTTTGGAAAAAGATTTGGCAGTTTCTTACAAAACTAAACAAACACCTACCTTATGACCCAGCAGTGTCACTGAATTTACCCACAAGGATTGAAAATACATGTTCACAAAAAACTTATCCACGTATATCCATAGCAGCTTTTGTCACAATAGCGTGTGTCCTTACACAAGTGGTGTAAGGACAGCGTCCCTGAAGTGGAGTGACCTGGTGTAGGGTGTCGGAGCCCAGGCAGAATGAGGAGCAAGTTTGGCAGCGGGGCTTAAAACCCAAGCAGAGTGAGGAGGGGGGAGAGGCAGCCCGTGTGGGCTTTCGGTGTCCAAGTAAGGTGTGTCAGAGGTCTGCAAGGCCACCTCCAGGTTCAGTGATTAACTCATGGCTATGATTTATTACTGCAAAATGATAGAAACCAAAATCAGCAAAGGGAAAGGCACATAGGGCAAAGGCCAAAGGAAACCAGGTAAAAGTTCCTAAGCGTTCTTTCCCAGTGGAATCACACAGAATATACTGAATTCCTCCAGTAGCAAATTGTGACAAGTGTGAAATGCTGTCTAGTAGGGAAGCTCATTAGAGACTCAAGGCCCAGAGTTTTTACTGGAAGTTGGTCACATTGGCACTCCATGCCTAGCATGTCCCAAAATTCCAGATTCCCACGAGGAAAGCAGTTGTTTAACTTAAACCATATTATTTATACAAATGGTTTAAGCAAGGTGAGCCACTCTTATTCATATGGTAATGGTGGAAACCCTTCTGAAATCTATGTTACCAGATGCCAGCCAAGGGGAACCTTGCAAGCAGGCTCTTCTGCTAAGGAAAGCAGTCTCAGGCCTGCTCTATTAACTCTTTTCTGCACACCAGGTAACAAGGATAGCTCTTGGGAGGGGTGGCTCAAAACAAGTTTTCAAAGCCGAAGCAGGATGAAGAGTGTCCACACAGGAGGCAATGATGGCATTAGCCCAGAGCCAAAACTAGGTGAAAAGTGCATCTAAATAGGGCAACCTAGTGCAAGGTATTGGAGTTCAAGTGGGAAAAGGGTGCAGCAATAAGGGATTAGTTACAAACTGGTAGATTGGTTAAAAAAAAAAAAGTAGTAATATTAGGGATAATGAAAAACAGATTTTCTTACCATAATTAGAATTAGAAACTTGAAAGGGAGAAAAATAGAATGAAATCTGTGATGTTGGATTGAAATTGGAGATGTCAGTGTAAAATCATGGTTTTCAATAGATAGATAGATAGATGTTGGAAGAAATATAAATGTAAATGAGTGTGTCCACTAAAAGGGCCTGGGGTCAGTGACACCCTAAGAACAATGAATATGCTTAGTATCAAGATCTTGGTTCTAAATAATATTCTCCATTTCTTAGAGAAAGGATTAATTACAGAGTTGGTTGAGACATGGAAAAACATGAGATTGTTCTGGAACATATTATCTAAGAAACAAGGAAGTGTTCAAAGAATAACATAGATATATCAAAAAGACTCAAGAGCCAGAGTAAAGAGACTTCAATGGCCAAATTGAGTATAATTTGAGCTGCAAAATAAATAATCATATTAACAGACTATAACCCATTGAATAAAATATAAAGTCATTAATCTGTATTTACTCTTGAAATCAACAAATAAATTAGCAGTTTGATGAAAATAGAATACTTGCATAGTTTCAAAATATTTATCATAAAATATTGATCATTTGAGTAAAGTTACATATATCAACAATTCATTCTCAAGTGATCCAAGAAAAAATTTCTTTGTACTACTGGCAACAATTCTGAAATAAATACACAAATCAAAGAAATAAATACACAAATCACAATTATAGTTAAGAGATTTCACCACTTCTCTTTCAGTAATTAATAGAACAAGTAGTTATTATGTATCCTATTGATTATATGAGTCTGTATGTTTGTTAAAATTCATAAAACAGTACTGCAAAGAGTCAATTATTCTGTATGATTTTTAAAATACAAAAAAAAAATAATAAACTCACATAAATAATAATGGGAGTAGCAAAGTAAATGAATAAACTAACTTTAGACCTTAAGGAACTAGAAAAAGAAAAGAAAAGAAGCCCATAGCTAGCAGCAGGAGGGGAATAAGAATAGAGTGGACACAAACACAATAGAGAATAGAAAAATAATAGAGAAAAATCAACAAAACCAAAAGCCAGTTCTTTATAAAGATCAGCAAGATTGAAAAATCTTTAGCTAGATTGACTAAGATATAAAATGAGAAAAATCAAATTACCAAAATCAGAAAAGAAAGTAGGACATAACTCTAGAAATAAAAAGGAGCACAAGAGAATATTATGAACAATTTACTTCAGGGAGAGGAATGGGATGACAGGGGAACAGTGAGATTTCACTTTTTGAATTTTGTCTTATATGACAATACATTATTGGTTAAATAATGTATTTAACCAATAACAACAACAAACGTGTGAGCATGAAAACAGATTAAAAGGAAAATAGTATAGTAAAGTGTAAATTGTGCTTCACTTTCTAATGTTTCTGCAATAAGTTTGTGGTACCTTTATAATCAGAATAAAAACCCAAAAGATATTTCAATATTTGTAGTGTTCATGTGTATACAATTTTTCTTGTTTTTTAAAATTTAATATCATATTAAGTTTTATCTCTTCTTTGTCTAGAGGAATTCAGTGAAAACAGCATCTTCTCTGAGCAGGAACTGGAACCCCTAACCTTTGCATTCCCAAATGAAGAGACTTCAGTCTGAACTGGGGATGGAAATAATTCAGAAACAAAAAAAGAAGAGCAGTTTCTCAGGAAGCCAAAGGAGGATGTTGCCCTAAAAATAGACTGGAATGTGATGGCTGGACTCAGGCATTCAGAACTAATTTTTAAGTCCGTGTTCAGACAGCTGTCAGACAAGCCAGGCCAGAAACCAATGGCATCTGGTCCTTGGAAGCCAGCTGGTGGAGCTGGAGAGAAGCAGGCTATGGGTGTGGGGTAGGCAGGGTCCGTGCTCTTTAAGTACTGACTGGCGCAGCAATGAGTTCCTATCCCCACACTAGGTGAGGAAAGGCCTGGGCTCCGGTCAAGAGCAAAGAGCCAGGTCACACTCTCTGGACTGACATCACTCTTGTGCCAAAAGAACGCAAGCAGTTCAGACTGCCTTTTCCTTTGTGCTGGATGGAAAGAGTGCTGGACAGGATTCATATCTTTCAAAGCTTTGAGACTTGGCCCTCTGGCCCATCTCTCTCAGTGCTGCCTTTTGCCCAGGCCAATAAAGAGCCCTGGTATACAAAGAGTCAAGGGTATCTGAAGAAATCAGAATATCATAACTTTTTTTGCTTTTAAATTTTTGTAAGAGTTTATTTGACCCAAACTGACAACACATGCCAGGGGGGAAGATCTCAAATGCTTCGGAGAATAACAGTTTTGCAGTTTCTTTTATGCACTTGTAATTAAGGAGGAGACTTAAGGGAGATTGCTTGAGTTGGGAGAAGCAAGGTGGAAATTGGATTACAGGATAGTTCACACAAAATTTCTTAACTTTTTAAAATAAACACTTTCATTTTTAAAATAATGTTCTTTTTTTCCATAGGATATATCACCAGTCATCATTATAGTATACAGAATATTTGTTTGGATCTTCTGGTTCTGTGTTGCCTCCACAATTAGACTGGAAGCTCTGTGAAGACAGGGGACTCTTTCTGCTTCTATCACTGCTGTGTTTTCAAACCTCAGAAGATTGCCTGGCACAAACAATTTGTTCAGAAGATTTTTGTTGAGTTACAAAAAAAATAATGGTGCCAAAAAATTGTTACAAAAAGTTCAAATAGTAAAGATAAAAAAAGAATAAATTGAGTCTTTGTCCATATCACCATCTAATTCTAATCCCCAAAGATAATCATTATAACATTTTTGTGAGTACAATATGAATCCTTGAACAATCTGTCTTGTTTACTTCTGTACACCTTAAGCAGACCACAGTGCCTGACAAAGAAGTATTGAAAACTAGCTGAAAATTTACTAAATGTGCTATAACAAGTCTTGCGTTTAGGGTGGAAGGCAGCTGTAAACTGGTTCGCAGCTATAGGTTCATTTCTCCAAACAAATTAAAGTGAGTTTCTTGGGTTAGGCATTCACTTATGCATCACAAGTATTGAGGAGAGTCCCTAAACACTACCAATTATTTATTAAGCACTTATTCAATAACTCATGTCCCACGGGGCTCTCTATGCCTTTTCACTGCTGGCAAAACAGAATGAGAGGACCCTCCCATAGGTCAACAGACACAGACACCCATGCTCTTGCCCCGCATGTCTGGATGGAGTGCTGCCAAGTTAGAACCTCTGAGATATATCTGTCAGCATCTCTTTGTGAAGATGTTTCAGGGGATTTGTCTTGAGTGCCAGCCTCTCCGTGAAAAAGGCAGTCAAAGCCAGAAAAGTCAGTGGCTCCGCCACACTGAAAATGCAGTGTTGAAGCAGTACAATGGAATGTGGCAATTTACAGCTGTCACACCATACTCAGAGAGTGAAATCACATTATGTGCCAGACTTCCAAAGACATAATCACATGAAAACTATTTTTATTGCCTTGATGCGTGGTTAAATGTAGTTTATCACAATTGTAAGGAAGTCTACTACAGAGCCTCTGTTGAGAAGCATAAATACAGAGAGCAAAGCGGTTGTTTCCTATTTTACTTCAGAAAACATTTAGTTATCAATGAAGTGATGCATAAGCATAGAAATGTGACCTAGGAGGGAGTCCTTGCTAGTTAATAACATTATTGGTTCACTAAAACTAAATTAACTTTCTTAGAATTCACCTTTATGATAGAAAAATTTCTTAGGAGGCCAGGTACACTTTTAGGCTCCAATTCACCTTTACTTCCTTCTTGACTTCTGTTTATGTCCATACCAGGTCTTTTACCTTCCAGAAGTTAAGAAAAATCTTCTAATCTTGCATTGTACTTACTTCTGGGTTCTTTCACTGAGGGTGGGGGAATGAAGGGCCTCATTCTCAGTATTCAAAACATTAAAATTTGCTAAATAAGTCTTCAGGCCGTTGCTCCGGCTAGCCCCTTGGTTTAAGAAGCTCTTTTCCCAAATCTTTCAGTGGCCGCCTCCTCATCACTCAGGTTTCAACCAAAGTCAGTCCTTCCTGACTATCCTATTTAATATTGCCCTCCTCCAGTCATTCTGTTTCATGACACTTAGTCTTATTTTGTTCATATCACATAATCTGAAATTATATTATTATTTTGGTTATTGTCTGTCTCCCTATGTAAAACCTGAGCACCATGAAAGCAAATATTAATACCTTGTCTACCTTGGTTACTGTAGTATCCCAGTACCTTGAACACAGCAGGCTTTTTATGCACGTTTATTTATAGCTAAATAGAGAAGTGATTAAGTGCTAAAGCTTTGAAGGAGTGATTTGTTTGAGGACTTAAAAAGAGGTCTTTAAATTCTCAGTGAATTATCTTCTTGCCAAAAAGAAAAAAAAAATGAATGGGAATTATTATGTCCATTGCCAACTTCAAGTTGTGCCAAAAAGATATGTTATTGCCCTTACACTTGTACAGCATTTATACAAAAGTAAAATATATGTTTACATCAGAAGAAAAAAAATTAACATTAGCACACACTGCTATATCCTAAATGTCTAAAATATGACTTTGTTAATATTACCACTCTGAAATCTTAACTAGATTTTTTTTGGTCAGTGTGAAAATTAGTATGTGAGAAACAGCACCCTCAGAAATAATGGAAATTGATTTAATTCCTCTTACCTTCTCATTCTATATCTGTAAAATGGACTTAATAATCATTATCACATAGGATAATATATATTAAGAAGCTAGCTTTAGTAGATATACAATAAATATTATTTTGGGAAGTTGCTCTCTTTAAAGTATCTGAAATCCCTAAGTCCCTTGAGTAGCATCTGGCCTGCTCTCTGATCTGCTTCAACCACACCGGACTCTATTACACATCCTCCCTAGGAGTTATTCAGCAATCACTGTGGAAAACAAGAGTGTTCTGATTGTATGTGGTCAGAACAACAAAGTCAAGCATCATTTTCAATGTCCTCTCCAGCATCAATTGTGCTTCAGTAATCTAACACTAAAGAGGTATCTAAACTGTGTGCATAAGGAGGTGCGGCACCCACGTGGGTGGAGGCTACCACCTCATTAGTGGCCTCAGCAGTAGCAGAACAAAAGCAACCAGAATAGTAAACTTCAGGGATTACTCCCCACCAAGAGGCAACTAGCTCCACAAGAGCCCTGTCTCATCCTTCTCCCTGAGCTCTTACTTGAAAACAGGGAAGGGGACAAGGTGTCCCAGGGCATGGCCCAGCCTCCACCCACCCTCCAAAGCACCTTAGTGGGAAGAGGATTGAAAAAGTCAACAAACTTCCTCCTGTAATAAGTCTAGCTTGCATTGGGGGAAGCAGAGAGCTTTGAACGAATCATGAGATTGCCCTTTTACAACAGACTGAACTGGGTTTCAGTAGTCAAGTCATAGAATCTGCCCAGGGTGTTGTTAAGGTACAGGAGAGAGGGATTTACCACATCAAAGTTGAAATATGGTAATAAAAAATAATATCTAATAATTACTGAGTGCTTACTATGTGCTTAGCCTGTCCAGAACTTTACATATGTTATGCTATCTACTTCTTGTGAGGTAGATCCATTACAACCTCCACCGCACACAGGAGGGAATTAAGAAGTTTCATTTACCTAACTAGACCCTGGCAGCACTTCCTGACCAAAATGCTCTACTGCTTCTTACACCCTGATAGGTTCAGCTTTCATATGTTTGGAGCCCACCACATGTCAAGACCATATAATGTGTCAGTTTAGAGGTCTCTCTCCCTCTTACTTAAAGAATAAAATCTCTCAGGGTATGAATTTCAAGAAATCTTAGCTTATTCAAAGCAGACGTTTTGAAGGTAAGGCCAAACTTGGGTTGCAGGACAAAGGTCAAATCCAGTCACCTACCAGAAGGACTTAAGAAGGCATCTTCCCTATCTGCTATTGCCTGTCTCTCATTCCATTTTTAATAGCAAAGGACCTACATCTGGAAGCAGTCCCCCTAAACAGTATTACTGTCTTAAGCTGCGATGACTGATCAAAGATCGCTGCGGTTCTCCAGTTCGTTTCTTCTATGATTCAATTTGACAAATAGTATTGAGCATGTGAACTATGCAGTACACTGTTATGCAAGGTCGGTCCCTCTCTCACGAATAATCACACTCTACCAGGAGAGAAAGGAAAACACATAACAAGGATTAACTCAACGGATATTGTGGTACTTACTCTAGTGGCTCCATGGGAATGGCAAGTACTGAATGCTTGGTCCTGACAGAAGGCTTCATGGAGGAATTAGCATTTGACTGGATTTTGAAAGATAAATAGGATTTATATAGGACCAAAATGGGGAAACAGCACTCCAGGGAGAAGAAAAACCATAAGCAAATCAAGGAGGTATAAAAATGCATGACGTGTCCTAGGAAAGAGGTATTCAACAAGGCTGAAAGAAGGAGGTTGGATATGGGGGCAAAGCAGGATTTAGACAAAAAGTTAAGACTGGGAGCAAGGTGGAGGTAAGAATGGGGTACCAAAAAGGGAGCCTAAGGGAGAGGAGAAGAGGTAGTGGGAAAGGAAATCTGGAGGACAGGGCCGATGACTACAAGAGAATATAACTTGCAAGAGAGGTTCAATTTGGGAGGTACTGGTGATTAAGGCTAGAAAATCTGAGACTAGATTAGGGAAAGGAGAAATTCAGTTTGGGACGTTTTGCAGTGTTTGCAGACTATCTAGGGCAATTGTTCTCAACCTTCCTAATGCCTTGACCCTTTAATACAGTTCCTCATGTTGTGGTGACCCCCATAAAATTATTTTCGTTGCTACTTCCTAACTGTAGTGTTGCTGCTGTTATGAATCGTCATGTAAATATCTGATATGTGTTTTCTGATGGTCCTAGGCGGGGGTTTTAGGGGTTTTGTTCAACCCCCAAAAAGGTCACAACCCCCAGGTTGGGAACCGCTGATCTAGGGGGAATATTCACCAGGACAGTATAAATTGGACCTAACCTCAGCAAACTTTATGAATAATAAATGAGGAAGTCATCAATCAGCCTATGAGTGGTAACAGATAGAGTTATTCAGCAAAGAGGGCAAAGCAAGATGAAAAGATGGGCAAGAACAAAATCTTAAAGGGCAAATGGAGAAAACAGTGAAGGATACTGAAAAAGAGACATCTGAGAAGTAAAAGGAGAACCCATTGAGGGGAGATCACAGGGATTCAAGAAGGCAAGGACAGTTGAAATAGCAAAAATGAATGAAAATTGAATAAAAGTCACTAGGTTTGGCAACTAGAAATCAGTGACCTTTAAAAAAACAAAACAAACAAACAAACAAAAAGAAATCAAGTGACCTTTGAGAGGGAAGTTTCAGTATAGAAGCAATGTTTTCTCTACAGAAAGTACACAGTGAAGGCTATCACTAATTTTCTTTCCTAATTGTCTTACTCATTGTCTTAGTCAGCTTGGGTTGCTATACTAAAATACCCAAAGACTAGGTGGCTTAAACAACAGATATTTACTTCTCACAGTTTGGGAAGCTGAGAAGTCCAAGATTTGGTGCCTGCTGATTCAGTTCCTGGTGAGAACTCTCTTCCTGGCTTTCTGGCTGTACCCTCACATGGCAGAGAAAGAGAACTCTGCTCTGATATCTCTTCTTCTTCAAAGGGTATAATCCCATCATGTGGGCTCCCCCTCATCACTTCATTAAAATCTAATCACCTCCCAAAGTGCCCACCTCCAAATACCACCACATTAAGGATTGGGGCTTCCCCATAGGAATTGGTGGCGGGAGAGAGACACATTCAGTCCATAGCAGTCATGATTCTTTGGGTTACAAGCAAGACAAATTTACTCCAAAGTAGTGCAAAGAGAATTTGTTTCACACAAAGTAATCAGAATACAAAGGGAAAGGAAACAGGAGATTTGGAAAACCATTAGAAACCATGATCATAATAGTCCTCTTATCACCTCTCATCTTGATTTCTGTCTGCACAGCTCTTCTGGTATCCTCTGTCTTGATGGCCAGCTTTTGATGTTTGGACATGCATATGGCCAAACAGGGTCACTCCAAAGCTTCCGGGAATTTACGTCCTCCGCTCAAGTAGCATACAGATACTGAAGTAGAATTTCTCAAATCAATTATTGTCCCTGATGGAATTTGTATCTCTGAGGCCACTCCACTTTTTGTCAGGCTTTAAGAAAGTGAAACAAGAGCCTTTCCTTTTTCACCTAAGGTTGTCTGAGTTGAAGTTCTGTTATATGCAATTGAAGGAGTTCAGGATTTTTGATAATAAAAGTGGTTAAACCCCAGAACAGCTTCCAAGAAAGGCTTTATATCTAAAGAAACTCTCAAAGAATTGCCTAGAAAGGATAATTCTTTTCTTTAGAAGATCTCAAGTCTAGATTTTGTTCTAT
This sequence comes from Lyroderma lyra, assembly GCA_004026885.1. Taxonomy (NCBI): domain Eukaryota; kingdom Metazoa; phylum Chordata; class Mammalia; order Chiroptera; family Megadermatidae; genus Lyroderma; species Lyroderma lyra. Next base: position 85,882 of record PVJL010003666.1, on the reverse strand, counting down.
GATTTCAAAAGCAAGTGACCAAAAAGAAATCATTCAATTGCTTCATCATCTCCCTGGGGAGACAGACAGGTATTATTATTCCAATCTGATAACATACAAATGGGCACAAAAATTGCTGAATTATTTTCTGTTGTTGGCCACCATGTCAAGAGGCCTGCTAGGAATGGAAAACCTTTTCTACCCATAGGACAATACTTTTCTATTGAAAAGAAAAGTGCAACTTATCAACAGTTAACCAAGAAGGAAGGTAAACTTCTAAAGCTCCTTTATTCCACTGAAGTAAACACTAGCCTCCCACTTAGTCAAGTACCCTGGAGAGCTTCAGGCAAATGAAACCCTGAGCAGAAAATATGATTGGGAATTAATCAGCTCTTTAGCATTTAATCTCTTTCACCCAGTTGTTTCTGTATATCTTTCCTCCTCTGAATAATCTTTCATCATTTACTCTTCAGGGAATCTGAGCATTACTTTGCCTTTCGAGAACTGATTGGGAGTTATTCCAGGGCCTTTGGAAAGAGTAGGATCTCTCACTGTGGCGGAGATATCTCACTACTAACAGCTATTACCTCTGGGGTGGGATTGTGCAGGACTTTTACTTTCTAAATTAAATATTTCTGAATTCTTTGAAATATTTGTAATGAGTGTGGATTGCTTTTGTAATCAGATAAAATATAAACACGTATTTTTTAAATGTTTGATGCCAAAATAAAACAAAACAAAAATGCAACCCCACAGGAAAGAAAGGTATTAATATTTTACCCAAGGAGCTCTCCAGGGAGATAGTATTTTCTCTATCTTCTAGTGCATTTTGTCCCCTTTTTTTCTTCTAATAATGAAATCCTAGGCTTTTCTAGAAATTGTAATGTCTTAAACAAACTATGATAATAACTTCAGGTCTCTGCCTCCTGTCTTGCCCTTTTCAAATCATTTAAATCATCACTGTTACCAGACTGATTTTCCTAAAACATAGATCTGACCATGTTACATCCCTGCTGCAAATTATGGGAGGCTCCTCTTCCCATGCATGCTCCAGCAACTCCATGAACCAATCTGCTTCTCTAACCCCATTGCCCTTTACCTGTCACCTTGCTCTGTGAGCTTTCACAATACCAGATTAAGTTTTAAGAACAGCATCTCAAGGCCAAGTCTAAACCATTTCCATCTCCACCTAGATAAGGAAGTACGAAGACATTTTCAAAAAGTTTGACTTGGCTGGGTCTAGACTCAAGTGTGCTCCTGTCAGTAGGACTGAGGTCACAGGGTCTGAGACAGAGGAGTTGGCACTAACGCAGGTGGAGAGTCACCTTTCTGCTTGTCTGTGAATAGCTCACTCCTGTCTTAACAGCAGCAGACTCACCAGCACATCTTCACATCCCCTTAACATTGGTTTCCTCTGGGATTTTAGGGGATTGACATAGTTCTCTAGTGGCTGTTACGATGTCTGCTAAATGAATTACCTGGTATTTCTAACCCAGAAGCAGCCTTAAAGTGAATGCCATGTAGATCAGAGGCTGCTGTGGCTTATCTCTACTGGCTTATCTCTACTGGGTCTCTTGAGTTCCTATTGTTGCTGAAGGACAGGAAGCAAGGGGGAGAAGGAGGAAGACAAGCCACGCCACAGTAGCTCTGTGCCCCAAAAGGCTGCATTATCAAAGTCCAGCTGTTACTTGCCAGCAATTATTGTGCAATTATTGGAATCACTCCAAGCTTTCAATCTTTTTGGTCATGCACAGTTTATTGACTTAGTGTGCTATGAGAACATAAAAAGTTTGTGCTAGCAATTGCAACTGGAGCAAATTCTCAGATAGGTGGTCAAAATCTGAAAAGGAATATGCCAAAATATGATTAGTAATGTGTCAGGTTAGTGGTATTGTAGGTGACATTTTCTTTTAAATTTCTTGATTAGTTCATCTTTCAAATACTTTTTAAGAGAAGAGGGGGTAGGGAAGGAGAAAATGTTGTACCCTTCCAACCTGAACTTCTAGGGCCTGGTGTAAAGGAATGCATTACATATACAACAATAACTCATCCCAGTCTATGAGTGAAAGGGCATCTGAATACACCCATGAAATTAGAAAGTCATAGAACATTCCTTTAAGGTATCTTAAACACAGTCTAGTCCAATTTTTCCTTTTATAGAAGAAAAAAACTGAGACCAAGATGAATCAAGCAGTTTTCCACACTAGCACAGCTAATTTGTGGCAGAGTTGAAAGAACTCAGACTTTTTATCATTTAGCTAAAGGAAGGAACAATTTTTATTGGTATCATTACTTTTCAAGATCACTGTGTCAATGCTCCCTTCCCAGCCCCTTAACCTACCATGTGTGGCACCCCTCCCAGCCTCTCATCAGCTCTCAGGTGAGATAAGACATCAGACTCTCTACCCCACCACTCAGAGAACTCAGGTCAGATTGTCCCAAGGACTCTCTCACCATACTGTGCTCTAGTTCCCAGCCACCTTACAGCATTTCTTCCATTCAGCACACTTTCACCTTTAGATGTTAGTTTGTCTCCCATCCTAACAATTCCCCACTATTTACCTTCCCTTGACTAAAAAGTGAGAAAACCATAGCACTCTAATAGTTCTCTTCAAAGAAATCCTCACTTTCAAACCTCCTCTCTGTGATTTTCTTTTCTCAGGTCAAAAGTGGGTAACAGGATACGAGGTTTCAGAATAAATTTGGGGGCCACTCATTGAGCGAGTCATGCATAAATGATCCGACATCTCCTTATATTATAACATGGGGTACTTGCCACCTATTATTAATACTATAAGCTCTGAAACTAAGAAAACAGGGAAATCTCATTTACCGTCCTGTTGTAATTGCATCTATTTCTTTCCCATTCTCTTTGTGTCTTACTACAGTCTAGCTGAAATGTTTTCAATTGAATTATTTATTACGTTATACATTCCATTGAGGAAACACATGTTACTTACATTTCTTCACTTGTTAGACCCTGTTGTGGGACCAACCTCTGTCTCCCTCCTTCCCCTTACCTGAGGCTATCCCATAGTACCTGTAGACTCAATCTTGATCTAGTCACTGGATATAATCCTGCACAGAGGCAGGAGGAATTTATGGTACTTCAGTTCCTCACTCTAGGGTTTTTTATTAAGGCTAATGCTAGTTTGAATGTATTATATGTCCAAGTTCTGTCAGATAACTGACCCTCAGTCTCATTCTTGAGATTCAGCCCAGCCTTGGATTCTAGACTCAGTTCATGGATTTTTAGTATGGTGTCTCAGATCCAATCCTGATTCTCTGCCCAGTGCCCTGAACCCCTGAAATTGGGCCATGCCTATCCCTTTTAATTCCCCACTCCTTGGGGCTGAAATGTCCCTGAATTTTAGTCCTATTATCTATTTGTCTGAAATCCTGAGTATTTCCTATCTCAGAATCCTCTGTCTCCCACCCATTAAGACAACATGTCATTTTCTATTTGGCCTCAGATGCCAACTGCTTGCCTATGCTACTGCTTGCTATTTGGCCTGCCCAGAGCTGCTACAACGGACACTGTGTCTCCCTGTGGTGTCAGATCCTGGTTTCTTCCTCTCAGTTGGCCCTAGGACATTACAGGATTAAACCCAGGCATGAACCATTTCCCATAAGTAGAATGTTTTATTATATAACTGTTCTGATGAACAGTGCAATATTTGGGACCAAACCAGGAAAAGCACAGCCCTTGCAGGGCAGATCATGGAGTCACCTGCAGTCAACCTGGCTCAGAGTCCTAGTTCAGTGAATATGTGTGTAATGAACACTCATTTTGCCTGCCCAACATTTCTTCTGGTCTGATATCATAAATTTTCCTTTCCATTCTCAATCCATAGAGTTCTGGTAGGGTTGACCCAAACCTCAGCTTTAGCCTCATCTAAATACAACATCCCTTGGACACAGTGATTGTTTCAGGGATATGCATGTGACCCAAGCTGGGCAAATGACAGTCTTATCTGGGAAATGTTACTGAAGCTATCAGAAAAAAGGCACTCTCTGCTGGGGTTAATAAGTTGGTAGAATATAACCTGGAGTTGCTCATGGCCATCTTTGTCACCAGATAGCGAGAACCTGCCTGGGAATGAAGTCAACTCAGGAAAGCAAATCTAAGAGAGAGGCAAATTTGTCACAACATTGATCCAGTTCTAAAGCTAGCAACCCACCAATTGACTACTTGGTTTATTACTCAATGTATTACTTTTATTGTGTAAGTCAGTATGGATTGGATTTCTATACCTTGTAACTAATAGAAATGGCAAAGAAAGACTGACTAGTATTTCCTTCTGCTCTATCACCTGGGTAAACCTCCAGGGTAGAAAAACACCGCAGATTCCCAACCAGGGAACTACCCACATAAAAAAAAAAAAAAAAAAAAGAAAGAAAAGAAAAGAAAAGAACCACAGAAAAGCAAGTTGAATAAAACCTGCTCAAAACTATATTCTTTCATTCAACATTTACATAAGAACAGGAACATAATGCAATGAAACAACACAAGTTTCATCATAAGTTGTCATGTGACTGGCAGAAAACCTTGATAACTGAGAGGAAAGAGATCATTTCCTCTGGAATGATCACAGAAGTCTTCATGGAAGAAGTGGAATCTGGGCCCCAGAATGAACAGAATTTTTGATGAGCAGAGATTGAGAGGAAGAGCACCCCAGGAATAAAATGGAGGTGGGGAGAAAATGCATGGCTATGTCTATGGGATTAGAGAGCATGTCAACATGGCTGGAGTGTAGACTCCATAGAGCAGAAGGAACTAATGCTGGAGAAGGTAGCTGCTGCCAGACCTGGGATAAGTTATGTGTTTAGGAATGTGGCCTCTATTCTATTCTCAGAGAGTAGATTCTTTGAAAAGAAGCAGGCAATGGGAACCTCTGAATAGTTTTGACAGTGTTTATACAGGATGAAAGTTATGATTGACCAGGAAATCCCTTGGATCCTCTTTCAAAATGTACACTTTGACCAGTTGTTCCCTCTACAGTGAACCGCTGTAACTGAACAGAGCATCTTATAGCACTCAACTGTGTGCAAGAACATGAAAAATGGCCGGAAAACATCAGCCTGGAAGTGGAAACACTATCTCAGAGGCTAGCAGTTGTCTCTGTGTGGTCAAAAGGGTTCCAGAATCAGTAAAACTGTTTTTAAACAAAACATTCAAACAAACAAAAAGGATGGGGGAGGACCAATATCCATTCCTCCTTTGGGCTTCTACAATCCTTTCCTTCTAGCTGCTTTCTCTGCCTCCAGTCTTTCTCCATTTCAAGCTATTTTATATTTTATGACCCGTTTAATCTTCCTATTCTGATCCTGTCATCCCAACTCCAAAACCTTATGACCAGTCTCTATCTACTGAACAGACCAAAATTTTTTGTTTTCTCATAGAAGGCTCCCTGTGGATGAGGCTGCAACCACCTTTCAGACCTCCTTCCTGCTGTATTTGTCATCAGGTATCTCTCAGGCCAGCCAAACTGAACTACTTGAAACCTTTGCTTTCCTATCTCTACGCCTCTGCCGTGCTACACACTCTTCCTGGAATATCACTCCATATTCCACTTTCTCCCTATCTTCATCTCCTCTGTCCTTGAAGGTTTGGTTTAAATGCCTTTGCTGATCCCTGTCTCTTTCACCCTGCTTCTGATATTTTCTCTCCATTCTAAACTCCCATAGAACTTTACCTGTATCTTTCTTTAAGCATGCATCATTTACTTTATTCTGTAGTTGTTTGTTTTGCAAAAATCAAAATTTAAAATACAAAAGTGTAATAAATAAAATAAAAACCACACATATCCTCATCACCAGAACTACCAATTTTTAAGTTTTATATTTGTTTCTGTATGTTTATAAGAAGTGAAATATTATAGATAACATTAAGTCTCCTTTAACCACACACTCTCCAACTCAATCCATTTCTCCTCTCAGTGTCCAGTGACAACTGCAACCCTGAGATTGGTGTGGATGCTTTCACTCCATTCCCTATAATTTTATTTATATACATATATGTACCCATCACCAATGGATTGTGATACTGTGTATGTTCTTAAATTTACATTAATGATACAATGATGTATGTATAATTTTGCATCTTACTTTTATCACCCAAAATTGTTTTCGAGACCAATTCAGATTACTATACATATGAATACACATTTTATTTGTCCATTCCTCTTCGTTGTTTTCCCAAATTTAATGTTGAAATTATCCTTTCCTCTTTGATAAAAATTTAGTCTACTTCTACCTTTCTGTTATTAACAGAACAATGCTTGCTAAGTCATAGGGTATGTACATTTAAAAATTTTTTAAATTATGCTTAAATACACATAGCATAAAATTTACCATTTTAACCATTTTTAAGTGTACAGTTCAGTAGTGTTAAATGCATTCACATTGCAGTGTAACCAAGTTCCAGAACTCTTTTGATCTTGCAAGACTGCAACTCTTAGGGTATGTACATTTTTAACATGTTATTAAGTGCATGACTTATTTCAACTGCTAAACTGTGAGATTTATGTGTGTCATCAACATCTCATTAATTTCTTTTTCTTTTTTTTTTTTTTGTTTTCAATGTGTTTGGTTCCCTGACTGGGAATCGAACCCAGGCTGCAGCGTTGACAGCACCAAAGCCTTAAGCCACTACACCACCAGGAAACGCCCCTCATTAATTTCCATATCCAGCAAAGTGTCTCATACAGTAGTTTAACAGGTAGATGCATAACAATATTGAGTGAATGAAAGAACCAATCAAGAGGAATAATATAATTTTCACAAATATAGTGAGATAAGATTTCCTCATTACACAGATGAAGTACTGGAACTCAACTTGGACAACCTCACCTATTTGAAACATAGCCTACAAGCCAAAAAAGGATAGCAATGACCTCTGAACAGATAAAATAGCTGACAAAAAAAAAAAATCAATGCTATAAAGCATATGCACTTTAGGTGATCCCTTCTGTACTTTTATCTGGAGTCTACTTACTATTTTAAAATGTTATTAGAAAATATGGCATATTTGGCATAAAAGGAGATTACAAAAAAGTATACAAAATAGATATTTTTAAAAATCACCCTTTGTTGTAGATAGAGAGATAAACTGGTCAGGTAACACCTCAAGAAAGGACTTACTACCCAGCTGCCGGGAGTGTGGTCAGCTGACAGCCTTCAGCTGATAACCTCTTGGTCATACTCAGCTTTCTACCCAAAGTCACTCTCTTCTCAGAGTAGCCCAAAGCAATGACTGTGGTAGGTGGTGGTACAAAGGTCTGGCTATTTCCACCCATCGCAGGACACCTGCAACAGGTAATCTTTGCTCCAAAGCTCTGTGTTGAGCTTGCAGAGATTTTGTATCTTGTCTGCCCAGTCCTGCTTCTTCCCCTTTCTTTTCATAGATGTAACTTCCCAACAAACTTTTTTCACTTGTAACTGTAGCTCAGTATTTGCTGTCTAAAGAACCCAACTGGCATACTCTTAACTCTATCATCCTAATTCCCAGAGATAAACGCCATAAACATTCTGAAGTGCTTCTTTAAAGTCTGTTTACTATGAATATATGCACTTTAGCATTCTGATTTTATTTTACCTCATTTAAAAATTATCATTTTACTATGAAATTAAATAATTCTGAAAAATATCATTTAAAAATTATATGGATGTACCATAACTTTAAAAAGTTGTTTCATTATGTTAGACCTTAACATCATTGCCAGTTTTTGCTTCTAAATAAATAATCCTCCGATTACTATTCTATATAAATCTTTGCCCATATGTGTAATTATCATCTAAGAATATATGCATAGAAATGAAATTACTGGGACAATGGGTTTGTAAGCTTTTATTTTTATCCATATTAAAAAATGAATGAAGTTTTAGAGTATTTCATTGAAAATATTCATGGAAATATTTTTAAAATTAATACTTCAATACCACTAAAAAATGTATAGTGAAAAACCATGGTCTTTTGCCTCGCTCCTCTTTATAGCGCAAAGACAACCATTTTCCACTTTTCATTGTTGTTTGGAGTAGTTGCCTTCATATTTCAAAATAATGTGTTTATGCTGTTATTTCCTGATGTGTCTGCATTAAACATGCTCTCTTGCCTTCCTGTTGTGGTAGATGAGGATGGAGCACTCTTATAAATAAACCATATACAAGACCCCACTTCTCCTTGCCCATCCTCCCAAAATAGCTAAATCATAATTTTGATTTATGTCAATAAATGTTGATTATTGATATAAGCCAAAATTATGATCAATATGAGTAAATCAAAAAGTGTACTATGATTCCTTTCTTGTAAAACTCTAGTGAGTACGAGAACCCATTTTACTTCATCTGTATCAACACTGGATGACTCTAAAAAAGTATTTCCTTTTATGATATTAAAAGTAAAACATGTTTACGATGGAAAATCTATTTAATTCAGAAAAAGAAAAAGAAAAAAATTAAATCAACTGTAATCACAGTCCCTGTTTGAACTGCTACTCTTGCCACTTCTTTGATTTCTGTCTTCTCTCCAAGTACCCATGTCAAGGCTAGCTGGACCCCTTGGAGCATTCACTCTCTCTGCCGCTGCCATCTTGAATCTGTCACTGCCAACCTGCAGACCTTCACTACCTGTCTCTCTCTGGTCGGTAGGCAAATACCTGTCCCTTTCTCATGTGCAGCTCTTTCAAGTAGGGACCCCATAGCAGTGCGTGCTGGGTTCACAACAATTCAATTCGTTCAGGATACCACCCAGAAGAGTCCTGGGGTCCTGGTGAGTCAGTTTTTCCATTTCAGTATACAGCCTTCTCTTACCCAGAACTAAGTTGGTCAGGCTTAAATGCAGATTTATCAAACTCTTACAAACACTCCTAACACTCAGACCTTGTGGCCAATTCTACCCTCTATGGCAGGGATGTCCAATCTTTTGGCTTCCCTGGGCCACAGTGGAAGAATTGTCTTGGATCACGCATAAAATACACTAACGATAGCTGATGAGCTAAAAAAAAAAGGTCCGAGCATACTTTTCATAATGTTTTCGAAAGTTTACGCATTTGTGTTGGGCCGCATTTGGCCGAAGGGCCGCAGGTTGCAGGAGCTTTCTCGATGGGAACTTCTTCCTCAGTATGGGCCTTTTCTCTTAAGGAGTTAATTGTTCCTTCCTACAATCTGTTTCATTAGGTGCTGTTCATTTTTTAAATTAAATGTATTAGGGTGACACTAATAAAATTATATAGGTTTCAAGTGTACAATTGTGTAATACATTATCTATATATTGCATTGTGTATTTGCCATCCAAAGTCAAGTCTCCTTTTGTCACCATATATTTGATCCTTTCTGTCCTTTTTCCTCCTCACCTTACTCTCTGGTAACCCACTAATCTGTTGACTGTGTCCCTGAGTTTTTGTTTGTCTTGTTTGTTGCTTTCAGTTTTATATCCCACATGTGAGCGAAATCATATGGTTCTCAACTTTTTTTGCTTTGTGATGTTCACTTTTAAACACAAATTTTATTTCCCATCATACTTCATGACCCAGGAAAATCAAGGGAAAGGACTAGATGTTTCATTCATTCTATAACAGCAGCATTCCAGAGCATACACTACCTCCAGGTTCTACAACAATCAGGAAGGACACTGATCTATACACCATCAGTCAGGGTGCTTGGTAAACTCCTACTCATCCATCAAACCACGCAACTTCCCTTTCTCTTCCACTTCTATTCACTTAGTTGCTCCCTCTTCTGTTCACACTTAGATCACCTATTGCTCAGTATTATAATTAAGTGGGGGTTTCCCTGGTGGTGTAGGGGCTAGGCTACGGCGCGCTCAACGCCACGGCCTGGGCTCGATTCCCAGCCAGGGAACCACCTGCCCCAAAATAATAATTAAGTGCTTATGAGTTCATCTACCCACCCACCCCCAGCTTTCAGAAGGCATAAATCTGTGTACCCAATGTAAGGTGAAGAGTGGGCATAAAATATTTATGGGAGGGATAGGGCTTGGATGAGCTAGACTATGCTGAAGTGCTCTAAATACTGGTAAAGGACTCAAACCAAAAGACAATAGGGAGGTGTTACATTTTCTGGAGCAGGGCAGTCACTTGAAGAACATAGTGTGCAGTAAAAATATACCAGGTCATTGTTGTGAGTTGGATGGCAATGTGGCAAAACCAGTTATTAAGTTACCGCGGTGACCCTGCACTGAGATGGTAAGAAGTACTTGATGGTTGCAGCAGCGTAGAGAGGAAGAACTACCTCTAAAAGGTATTTTAAAATAAATACTGGGGCTTGCTGTGTTCCCCTTATTTCCTAGGCCGTGCCCAAACACCAAGTGAATATGGAATGACACCCATTTTGCCCAGGCGCGAAGTGAGATTCACTCAGATTAAGCGATTCATGGCTCGTGGCAGACACTGAGTTTCCTGTTTAAGTCGTTGGGCTCTAAAGACCCCCGGCTGCCTGAGGCCTCAACTGCCCGGTCCAAGACGACCACTGTCTGCACTGCGAGGTGAGGAGTGTTTCTCTGAGCTGAAGCCCCAACTCCTCAACTTACGTAGAAGGGCCTCGCGGGGCCTAACACTGGAGGTCAGGGGCCCTCCGTCCCGCCCGTTCCGGACACGCGAGACCCGCCCCTAAGGGCGGAAGGAGGCGCGGCGCGGCGGCGGCGGCAGCGGCTGAGTCATCACAGGGCAGGAACACAGCCTGTTGGGAGCGGGCGGCAGCTCTCGCATTCGCGGGCCGTGACGCTCGCCGTCTGCACCTTCAGGGCGGCAGGGAGCCACCCATGACGGTGACCGGAAGAGCTGAGTCAGCGCAGGGGCCGCCGCCAGGGCGCTCGCGCCGCGCGCCCCACCGCCAGCGCCCTCCCCCCGCCTCGGGCGGGCGGCGCACGACCAGTCTGAGCCCTGGGCAGCGCGTGGCAATTCCAGGCAGTCCGGTCCCCACCACCCCGCCCAGAGGAGGTCAGAAGCAGGTTTGCGGTGATCCCGCCAGGGAATCGGAATCTGAGACCTAAATTTTCAATCTTGAAGTGGCCCCAAGTACCATATGCTTCAGCGGAAGCCATTGACCTTGTGAAAGGAGACGTGCTACGTCTAAAAGACTGATAGAGTTTGGAGATCAAAGAGATGTGTCCAGGATCGAATTTTATTTGCCTGACTCAGTTCCAAAACGCAACAAATAATAGTGAAAACACGCACAATTATTTTTTAACGCAAGAGCAAAACTCCCAGAGTTCCAAGAGAAAATGAATCTTGATTTCAGAGAGAACGTTCTAACAAGATGAGAGCATTGCAGAGGCACTTCCTAGAAGTCCCTGATAAACCCGATCGGAAGCTCTTTCCCTAGTTTCTCCCCGTGCCTGTACTACTGAGGCCAGAATCCGTTTTTGTATAATGCTTTTTGGGTTTTGTTCAAGTTTCTTTCTTTGTCAAAAGACAATACTACAGAAATTTCTGGGAGGAAATCATACCTAATTACAGTCCCTAAACCAGAAACCACATTTCTTTTTCTTCTCTCCTTACATTTTTGTTCACAAGAAGTTTTTATACAGCTGCATCATAGCTATAATTTTTTATTTTACTGTTTTCAGGATGTTACACAAACATTTGCCCATGTCTCAGATCTTCAGAATCATTTTTACAAACTGCATTACGCTTACTGTATAAACTACTAAATTACCCTACTGTTGGTGTACTGGTAGGTCACTTATTAACTGGAGTAGCTCTTTATTTGTTTCTGGTTGTCAGTGCCTGTCCTCCCATCAGGAAAGATTCTCACTGGGAAAAAAAGGTGGAATCTTATGAGCAAAAGTGCCTACCAATATTGCAATGTAGAAAAGTTTACTTTCTTTTTAAGAGTTAGCATCATTTTCCCCAATATTTATTTTTTATATTTTATCCCTCTTGGATCAGCACAGGTTTTCTTTAGTGTTAAAACTGATTGTGATAGCATACATTGAAAATGACTAGACCTTCTGTCAGCAGTTTTGACACAAGTAGGATTCAGAGTCGTTTCTGAGACATTTTCAGATTTTCATCAAGCAGTCTGTATGCAAGTGCCACTGTTTACTGTCTTCTATGTGACTTGGAACAAATTATTTAAACTATCTCAGTATCAGTTTTCTATTCTGAAGAATCGGGATAATAGTACACACTTCATAGTGACAAACTGAGAAGTTTGTAAAGTGAGTGCTTAGAATGATGCTTGCACATAAGTGTTCAATAACTGTTTACTTAGAAATAAATATAATTGTCCTTTTGCTATTAAAGAGAACAATAGCTCTGTACTGAGTAATGAATGACAAGCATATCTACCATGGCCACCACAGTTGAAAAATGTTTCCTTGTGAACTCTCCCTGAAATTTGAAAATTAACTCAATATGTAAGTCATCTTAATCAGATTAATAATTTCATAGAGAAATTATTTCATAGAGAAATAATAATTTCATAGATACAATGTCACAAGATCTTTTGAAAGAAGTTGTATCTTTAGAAATTTGGACCTATTTGGGGCAGTGGGACTGAAGGTGGGGGAAAAATAAATCAAGAAACTTACTTTTCATCTTAAGCTCTTTGCACTACTTTGTAACTATGTACAGATATTCTTCACTTTTTTCTAGTTGTTTTGTTTTGGATGTGTGGCCTGAGTACCTGCTTTTAAGTCAGTCTGCTTGATGCTTCGCCAAACTGAAATCTAATCTGGTTCTGGTTTAACACATACTGGAAATTTACTTTTTCATTTTCTGTCTTAGGCACTGTTTTCAACTGCTGTTATTCGTTCATCCATTCAATACCTATTTGTTAAGTGGCTATTATTAACAGCCAACCAAAATTTGGAACACATTGAGTGCCAGCTACATTAAATGGATTTTTGTTAAAGACTTCTGTGATTGTGGGTCTGTGGGCTTGTTGCTAGTGAATGAGATGATCTGATAGAATGTAGCTTTCTTTGCAACAGAACTGGACCTAGAATATTCTATTTCAAATTCCAGAGTCCTGCACTTGTGAAATAAAGATAGAACTGACTTTGGGCCCTGAGTGAGGGAGTTTCTTTTACTAATACTGCTTTTCTGGAGCTCTGCCTGAAGATAATGTTATATCAAAGGGCCCTATGAGCACTTTGCTGGAGAAATTATTTGATTCAAATCAATCCAATTCAAAATTATATATTGAGTGCCTACTACTTATAATTGCTGAGGTAGGAGTGGGTGATGAGCCAGATGAAAACAACCCAGACCTTGAAGCTCACCATTGTTTAGGAGTCTTAAATCTTCCTGAAGATTGCTCTGCTCCAGACACTTGTTTTTTAAAAATCTTTAATCTTTTGCTTGCAGATTTATTTTTTCATCATAAAAAAACACTAAATTTAACTGAGTACCAAACACTATGCTAGGAGTTGAGAATACCATTTCAAACAATTACATTACTGATTATAATGTCATTGGTGTCATCTGAGTCACCAACCAACACAGCACACTTGTATCAGTCTGCATTTATAGCTACAAAATTTATAATTTTGCTATGTATAGTTGCAAGCATATAACTACTGCTTTGTAATTTCTGGTGTAGTTGTTCATGAACAATTGCATATTTAAATACTTATTATTTTATTATAAATAATTTCCTTTTACTTTTTCCTGGTATTGCAGTTAAAGCACCACATTGATTTTTCTTTTAAATGTGTGTGTATATTTAGACTATAGTATCTATGGACCTCATTTAAGAATAATAGGACATTACATAAAGAGATCTCGTAGAGTTGAGAACTACTAGTCTAGTCAACTAAATTCTAAATGACTTATTCTGGCACTTATGGCCATCATGGTCTTGTCCCAAGTTTATTCCTCTTTGCTATACCTAAGATTAGGCCAAGTTGTATACTTGATATTCCCAATATTGGAGCTGTGTCTTCCACAACTTCGAGGTCACCTTGTTCTGTATCATAGGACTTTGTCACCTTTGACACATCTAATCGACCAATCTATTCATAGTCTGTCCAATTACCCAAGAGAGTTTTTCAATAGGAATGATAATTAACCCAATCAACCGAATTTTTTCTTGCAAAGACTGAATTTGAGACCCAGATAGTAAATTATTAATAGTTAATAGTCTTGGGGGGGCTCCCTGGTGGTGTAGTGGCTAGGTTTCGGCGCTCTCAACGTTGCAGCGTAGGTTCGATTCCCAGCCAGGGAACTACCCACCTCCCACAAAAAAATAGTCTTGGTATTATATGTTATGTATCTAGAGTCCAGCTCAGACACCACCTCCTCCATCTACCCACCCTGACATTTCAGCTGCAAGTTAGTGACTCCCTTTCTCTTCAGAGCTCATATTTCTATTTCTTTTAAGATTATTTCTCATTCCCAACTCTGTATTATATAAAAACACCTATTAGATTTCTTTAGATTATGAGTATCTTTAAGTAAATACAATGACTTTTCTGTTTCCTTCACAGTGGAACTAAGCATGGAGCCACACACAAAAAAGGTGCTTAATTATTTACCACTACTTCTAATGATACGTTGTTTATCTTCCCCTCATTTCTCGGGTCTTAATTCTTCCATGATGTCAGCTATCTTTAAAAACATAGCCTTGATCCAAAACTGGTTTGCACATAGTAGATTTCAATATATTTGCTGAATGGAAGATCTAACTTTTACTTGATATCTAGGTAAACATCATGTCCTCTGCCCTGGGAATCACAAGGATATACACAAATAATACAAATTAAATGTTTTCAATAGTAAACATACTCTTCCTACTACATTGCAAGTCACCCTTCACGTCACCCATGCTTAAAAACTTGAATTTGTCTTGCGACCACATCTGAAGTTGCCATGCCATAGTATCAGTTTTTGCAAAAGTGGAATCTAAGAGGTAATGCCAATAGTTTATCTAGAATATAATTCCAGAGAGGAGGAGGGAGGTGTGAGACTAGGAAGAAGAAACCAATACAAGGAAAGGCTTTTAGTTGACTACTATTAAAGAAGATTAGCCTCTGGGACAGTGAGATTTATGAAATGTATTTCAGGACCATGTGACCAAGAGAAAGAAGGGAAGAATTAGCAATCATTGCTCATTGATCAAGTGTTGCCTCATAGACAATTAACTTCCCCACACTTCCAAGTTGCACATGCATAAGAGTCAGGCATGTTCCTATGGGCATTCTGTTATATAGCATCAGAGAAGCCCTGGGAGTAGGAAGTAAATGGCTTTTGGCTTAGGTCTGAGGTGAGCCCTAGTCACACAGACAGGTTTCATGGGTATATATTAAGAACTGTATTTGCAAGCCACAGTTTCATGAATGCTGACAAGTGATGAGATTTCTAGGTTAGAGACAGGCAACATCAGATTTATGTTCATATCAGTACTTCATTTCTGAAGCAGTTGTCAATACTAGTAGGAACTAATTGCTCCCTCTCCAGGGAGGAAGGCATCTGATATAATCAGACACCAAGTGTCTGGCTGCTCTTCTCAAGGGATGGAATAATATTGAGGGCTCAGTATTAGTCTCTTCTGCTGGGAGGTTGGGTATTTATTCAGTAACAAAAGCCAGATCAATTTTGGTTAGAAGCAACTCCTAATGCATAGCCTCTATTCTGGCTATTATAGCCTCTCTACTCATAGCCCATTGTTTAAGCACTGAGATAGCCAAGGAGAGAGTTTGGCTGACATCCACAGGACAAGTCATCCTACCTGCCTGGTTTCTGAGTTCATCCTTTGTGACATTTGCTCTCTGGTGGACAATATAATGAGAGACAAAGGTCCACATTCTTTGTGCCTATTTCTTTAAGTCCAACCATTTACATTTCCCCAGAACTCCTTGTCTCCACCTTCTAAACTTTCTTCTTCCAGGACGCTGATTAACCAGACAGAACATTCACTACTAAGAGTCCACATATATCCATATCTCAGGCTACTCATCCTTTCATACAAAGTGAATGAATGAGTGTACTATTCTCAGCTCTACCTACTGGGAGAATTTTCCTTTGCCACTGTCCTTTAGGCCAGCGTAGAGCTGTGATGTAGCATAGTCTATTTTTTTTATTAGTACAGGCACTCCTCACTTAACTGCTAAGTTCCATTCCTATAACTAGGTCCTTAAGCGAATTGGTTAATAAACAAGAAGCTTAAGGGCAAATGTCTTGTGGTGTGTTGTGGCGCCATAGGGTATTTCTCAATAGATATCATCCAACACCACACTTATAAAGGAAAATATACTTTTGCATGATTGCAAACACTTTCTGTAGTGAATACTAACCCACTGAGAAAGGGGATTCCTGAGACACACACAGATGGAGAAAGGGAATTCCCAGCTCTGGAGAACTGGTGCTAATCTGGAGTGGTTATCAAACAGGTTAAGACATTAAGTGAGGAGTGGCTGTACCAACATATTAACTGACCTTTCTGTGAACTAGACCTAAGTTTTCTTCCCTCCATCATTGGACTGAATTGAAAGAGGCTTCGGTGCAGCAGAGATAAATGACATAGAAGTTTGGGTCATCTGTTATTGTAATTTATTCATGTCTCCAGGTCCTGCTTAGCTCCAATCCCAATCTTTGTTCCATTCTCCAGCACCTAGGAGCTTGTACCTGGCAAGCCTTGAATGGTCTCACTCTGTGTATGTACAGCACAGCCCTCAGCCATGTTCTCATGGGAGACCACCACTACGCAAACTTTTAGGCTTCACCTCTATACAGCTCCCTCCTCTATGAAACTTCACCTCAAAGGTTTCAGCAATTTCTCTTGTCCTAAACTCTTATCTCTGCCTCCTCATATCAGTGCGATCCCTGTGTTCTGCCAGAACCCAGTTATTGGAGCTGTAGTTAAGAATTATTCTCAGGGAGTTCCCTGGTGGTGTAGTGGCTTAAGGTTTTGGCACTGGCTCTGTCAACGCTGTGGCCTGGGTTCAATTCCCAGCTAGGGAACTAACTACCCACACACCAAAAAAAAAAAAAAATTATTCTCAGAAAGATAGATGGACAATCATGGGACTCACTTTGTTAGATCCTCAGGGATCACAGTGTTTCACTTATTTTCCTTTACCTGAAAAGGGATGCCTCATATATTTTGTTCAGTTTTATAGTACTTTACAGTGAAAGAGTTATTCCTGTAGTTACTCCATTATGGTCAGAAGTGGCATGTGTAGGGATTTGTAGTTTACATCAAAGTCATTATGCTGTAAATTCCATTAACTTGCTTCCTTTTTTCACACAACACTACCAATATTGCTATAGGTACGTAAAGATAACTGCTTTTAACTATAGCATAGTGTTTCAAGGTGTGAATTTACTACCTTTATCTTTCCATTGCCCTACTAATAAATATCTGGGTTGCCTCCTGTTTACCCCTACAACAACAGAAACTATGAAGACTATACTTTATAATATAGACTTAGGACTGGGAGTATTATTGCCTTATAGTGTGTAAGCATTATTTGATTTTGCTAAGTACTAACAGATTATTTTCCAAAATAGCTGAATCATGAACAGTGCACAAGACTGCCTATCTTCCCATATATTTGTAAATACTTGGTACTATACAACTTTATCTTTTTTGTCATTCCAATGTAATAAAACGGTATTTCATCTTTTTATGTTTCACTAATTACCCATGACCTTGAGCATTTCCTTATTCCCATTAGCAATTCAAGCTTCCCCTTCTATGAATTACATTTTAATAACATATTTCCATTTTTCCTTTGGGTCTTGTTTGAACTGATTTGTAGGAATTCCACATATATACTTGATAATAATAATCCTTTGTGGATTTTAGATTTGGTAAATATTTTTATAGAGTCTGTGACTATCTATTAACTTTGTCTATGTACTATCTTTATTTGGACAAACCCTTATTTTCACATAGACACATTTTTGGTTTTGAGTTTCATAAGCCTTTCACTTCCTATAAAGTAAAAAAAAAAACAACACACACACACACACACACACACACACACAAAACAAAAAAACAACTCTTATATTTATTCTATTAGCTTCATAGTTGTACTTTTCAAAATTATATATTTATTCTATTTGGGATGCCACTTGTGTATATGCTGTGAGGTAGGGGTCCAGTTTTATTTTCCTACTTATAAAGAGCCAGATTTTTCAAAACTACCAAATAAGCAACCTGTGCTTTTCCCATTACTTTGGGTTGTCATCTTTGTCATATATAAAATTCCCATTTATATATGGGTCCAGTTTATAGCTTTCAGTTCTGTTCCATTTCCCTATTTGTTTCTGAGCCAGTGACATACATGCATGTTTTTAATCAGTGGTTCTCAACGCGTGGGTCGCGACCTCTTTGGGGGTGGAACGACCCTTTCACAGGGGTTGCCTAAGACCATTGGAGAACACATATCAGATATGTACATTATGATTCATAACAGTAACAACACTACAGTTATGAAGTAGCAACGAAAATAATTTTATGGGGGTCACCACAACATGAGGAACTGTATTAAAGGGTCGCAGCATTAGGAAGGTTGAGAACCACTGTCTATGGTTTTATGGTATGTCAATATGGTGGTGTTGTGATTATATCTTATTTTCTATTACCTTTTCTAGTTTATGGTTGACATAGGTGAGTGCTATTATTTGCTTTTATAAAACATTTTATTGAACTATATAGTAGAGTGCACTGCACAAATCTTTTTTTTTTATTGTTAGACTTATTGGGGTGACATCTGTTAGCAAGGATTACCTAGGTTTCAGGCATACAATTCTAGAGTGCATTGTCAACTTGTTGTATATTAAGTTCACCACCTAATGTGACTTCTCTTTCCATCACCTTATATTTAGCTTCCCCCACTTCCTCTCCCACCTCATCCCCCTTCTCCCCTCCTTAACCCACTCGTCCCCAAATAAACATTAAACTATTGATTGTGTCCATGGGTTGGTTGTTTGTTTGTTCATTTCTTTTTCTCTTTGTTGCTTTCAGTTTTATATTCCGCATATGAGTGAAGTCATACAGTTTTTGTTTTTTTCTGTCTGGCTTATTTCACTAAGCATGATGATCTCCAGGTCCATCCATTTTGTTGCAAATGGCAGTATTTCATCTTTTCTTATAGCTGAGTAATATCCCATTGTGTATATGTACCACAGCTTCTTTATCCAGTCATCTGTCACAGGGCACTTGGGTTGTTTCCATGTTTTGGCCACTGTGACCAGTGATGCAATGAACATTGGGGTACATAAGTCTTTGCGGACAAAGGTTTTCAAGTTTTTTGGGTAGATCTCCAGAAGGGGGATTGCTGGGCCAAATGGTAACTCCATTCCCAATTTTCTGAGGAACCTCCACACTGCCTTCCACAGTGGTTGTACCAGTTTGCACTCCCACCAGCAGTGTACCAGAGTTCCTTTCTCTCCACATCCTCTCCAGCACTTGTTATTCCTTGTCTTGTTGATAACAGCCATTCTCACAGGTGTGAGGTGGTATCTCATTGTGGTTTTGATTTG
>PVJL010003666.1:0-66349 GCA_004026885.1 Lyroderma lyra | reverse complement strand
CATTCAGTTGACTGTCTCTTTGCTTTCTTTGTTAATGGTTTCTTTTGCTGTGCAGAAGCTTTTTAGTTTGATATAGTCCCATTCATTTATTTTTGCTTTTACTTCCCTTGCTTTTGAGGTCAGGTTCATGAAGTCTTCCTTGAGTCCTAGGTCTATAAGTTTAGTACCAATGTTTT
This sequence comes from Lyroderma lyra, assembly GCA_004026885.1. Taxonomy (NCBI): domain Eukaryota; kingdom Metazoa; phylum Chordata; class Mammalia; order Chiroptera; family Megadermatidae; genus Lyroderma; species Lyroderma lyra. Next base: position 66,173 of record PVJL010003666.1, on the reverse strand, counting down.
CTTCTATACAGTTTATTGTTGCAGGTCTGATATGAAGGTAGGTCTTTAATCCATTTCGAGTTAATTTTTGTGTATGGAGAGAGTTCACAGCTCAGATTTATTCTTTTGCATATGTTTTTCCAGTTTTCCCAGCACCACCTACTAAAGAGGCTGTCTTTTCCCCATTGTATGTTTTTTGCTCCTTTATCGAAAAATTATTTGTCCATAAATTTGTGGATTTATTTCTGGGTTTTCAGTTCTATTCCATTGGTCTATATTTCTATTTTTCTGCCAATACCAAGCTGTTTTGACTATTGATGCTTTGTAATATAAATTGAAGTCAGGGAATGTAATGCCACCAGCCTTATTCTTTTTATGTAGTATTGCTTTGGCAATTCGAGGTCTTTTATGGTTCCATATAAATCTGATAATTCTTTTATCTATTTCATGTAAGTATGATTGTGGGATTTTGATGAGTATTGCATTAAATCTGTAGATACTGCACAAATCGTAAGTGAAAAGCTAGATGATTTTTGCATGTGTATGTAATTGTTGTAACCACTATTTAAATGAATACATCCCAGAGATTCCTTCTGCCATCTCCCTATCAGTATCCCCTCCAGGGGTAACTAATATGACTTCTACAACCATTGATTCATTTTGTCTATTTTAAAAGTTAGCATAAGTGACCTTATGCAATATATATTGTTTTTGTGTGTAACTTCTTTCTTTCAGCATGGTCAGGTAGATTCATCCACGTTGTGTGTATATCAATAGTATGCCCTTTTTCATCACAATGTGGTATTCCATTGCATGAATTTATCTATTCTATTAGTAGATATTTGGATATTAGTAGATATCCAGTTTTGAGCAATTACAAAGAAAACTGCTACAAACATTCTTGTGCATGTCTTTTGATGAACATAAAAACTAATTTCTTTAGGGTGTGCATCCAGGGTCATATGTATGATTAGTTTTTATTGGTATTGCCAAACACTTTTCTAAGTGATTGTAGAAGTCATAGTACACCTGCAATGCATGAGAGTTCTGGTTGGTCCAAATCTTACCAACACTTTGCCTTGTCAATTACTTAAATTTTAGATAACTTTTGGATTAGTAATAATACCTTATGGTGGGGGAGTTCCCTGGTGGTGTACTGGCTAGGCTTTGGCACTGTCAGCGCTGCGGACTGGGTTCAAATCCCACCCAGGCAACTACCCACATAAAAGAAAAAAAAGAAAAAAGAAAAAAATACCTTATGGTGGTTTTAATTTGCATTTCTTGATTACTCATGATGCGGAACATATTTTCATATGTATATGGGCCCATTTTATTTTTCTCTTTGGTGAGATGCTTATTTAAGTCTTTTGACATTTTAAATTGAGTTGTCTATTTATTTATTTATTTATTTATTTATTTATTTATTTACTGATTTGTAGGAATTCTTTATATAGTCTGGATATAAATTTTTACATGCTTGGATTGATGTATCTCATTAGCATGCCATGATTTATTTATTTATTACTTTAAAATAAACTTATTTTAAAATAGCTTTAGATTTACAAAATTATTGCAAAAATAGTACAGATCATTCCCCTATACCCCACATCCAGTTTTCCCTATTTACATCTTAAATTAGTATGGTACACATCTTGTATTAGTATGGTGCATTTGTCACAATTAATGATGCACTACTGATGCATTAGTATTAACTAAAGCCTATACTTTACTCAAATGTCCTGTTTTTCCCTAACATCTTTTTCTCTTCTAAGACCCCATGCAAGATACTACATGACGTTTAACATTTATGTTTACTTAAACTCCTCTTGGTTACAATATTTATTATTTAAAAACTTTATTATGCAATTCTAGATTCACAAGAAGTTGCAAAGATAGTACAGAGAAATGTGTACTCTTCACCCAGTTTCCCCATTAAATCTTTTTGGTTTTTTTTTAGATGTTTTTGCTATTTATTTATTTATTTATTTATTAGATTCTTTTTTTTTTTAAATTCATTTTTATTGTTAGACTTATTGGGGTGACATGTGTTAGCAAGGATTACATAGGTTTCAGGCATACAATTCTACAGTGCATTGTCAACTTGATGTATAATAAGTTCACCACCTAATGTGACTTCTCTTTCCATCAGCTTATTTATTCCCCATTAAATCTTATGTTAGTACAATATTAAAAATCAGGAAATTGTCATTAGTACGATGTGTGTGTATACTTCTGTCTTATTACTGACTGCACAGATTCATGTAATTACCACCGCATTCAAGACACAGAGCTATTCCATCGCCACATCTCCATGGGGTACCCACTTTATAGTCACATCGCTACTTTCCCCTTCTTCACCACCATCTCTAACCCTTGATAACTACTAATTTTGTTCTCTACTTTTACAATATTATCATTTTTCCATTATTGATTTTTGAATTGACTTTATTTTTTAGAGCAGTTTTAGGTTTTTAGAAAAAGTGAACAGAAAATACAGAAAATTCCCATATATCCTTTCACTCCTCCCCACACAGTTTCCACTGTCATTAATGTCTTGCATTAGTGTGGCACATTTGTTATGATTGATGAGCCAATATTGACATATTATTAACTGAAGTCCATAGTTTATATTAAGGTTTACTCTTTATGTTGTACATTGTCTGGGTTTTGACATATGGATAATGACACATGTCCACTATTAAGGTATCTTAATGGGATAGTTTCATCACCTAAAAAAATCTCCTGTGCTTCACTTGTTCATCCCTCTTTCCCTCCCCGAGTCTCTGATGACCACCAATCTTTTTTCTTTTTTCATAGTTTTGCCTTTTCCAGAATATCACATAGTTAGAACCACCTAGTATGTCGTCTTTTTATAATGTCTTCTTTCACTTACTAATATGTATTTAAGGTTCTTCCATGTCTTTTTGTGGTTTGATAGCTCATTTCCTTTTATTGCTGTGTAATAGTCCATTGTATGGATGTATTGTATAGTTTGTTTATCCATTTACCTATTAGAAAACACCTTGGTTGCTTCCAAGATTTAGCAAATTTGAATAAAGCTACTGTACATATTCATGTACAGATTTTTGTGTGGACATACATTTTCAACTCATTTGGGTTGATACCAAGGATTGCTGGATCGAATGATAAGAGTATGGTTAGTTTTGTAAGAAACTGTAAAGCTGTCTTCCAACATGGCTGTACCATTTTTCATTCCCACCAGCAACGAATGAGAGTTCATCTCCAACATTTGGTATTGTCACTGTTTGGGATTTTGACCATTCGAATAGGCATATAGTAGTATCTCATTATTGTGCTAATTTGCAATTCCTTAATGACATATGATGTGGCGCATCTTTTCATATGCTTATTTACTACTGTATATCTTCTTTGGTGAGGTGTCTGTTCAAATTACCATTTGTTAAATTATCTGCACTTTATGTACTATGTATGCATGCAGGACTTATACTAATCACTTGATTATGTATATATATAATCTTATACAAATCTAATAATAGAATTGTTGTTGTTCCTATTTGACAGAAGAAAAGGCAGAGGTCCTCAGTCATATCAAAGCTAGGAAGCTGTAGATTCAAGATTTAATCTATGTCTGTTTGACTTTGTGGTTAATGCACCTTCTACTAAACCATAATTAAGGGTCTATGGCTGACTAGAATAATTTTTGCCAGCTAGGTGTTTCTGGGTTAGCTCTTAATTAGATTGCCTTCCTAGAAAACAAAGGCCACCAAACACACAACCACAGACCTCCTTCCTGGGAAATGGGGTAAACTTACTCAAGATTAGAGTTTTCTGGGTATTATAGTAGCCAAAGCCACCTCACATGTATTCTGACTTTTTCTTCCCTTCCAATCTCTCTTTTGTGCTAACTCTGGATATTCCTGCTTATTAAATACAAAATAAGTAGCATATTTCTCCCACATTATGAGTGAACAAGTTAAAGGAAACTTTCCATTGCGATTTAAAAGACACTCCAGATGTATGGTTTTTTTCTTTTGACCCTCATGGCTATCCTGAATACTTTAGATGAAAAGAGAGTATCTACCTGTTCATAGTAGCTAAAAATTGCAGTCTTCAGCTTCCAACCATGGTGGACTAACAGTGAACACCTCCTGTAGTAAACAACTAGAAACTGAACAAAATATATGAAACAACTGTTTTCAGACTTCAAACAAGAAACAGTTTAGGATTGCAATGCTTGAGAAAAAAGAAAACAAATGAGGTAAGCCCAATAGTTCCCTCAGTTTTGTATCTGAAGGCACAATCTGTACAATAGGACATGAAGGAGATTCTCAGGAAGCATTGTGGTCTCACTGAGTCAAGGAGACAAGAGTTCAGGAATTTAGCCAAGCCAAAGTGAATGGAGATAGCAGGGTAAGTAGTTTATACTTTTCTGAATTCCTCAGACTTGTCTGTGGAGGCACAGATATCTGTGTTGGCTGTGGAACTGGCAATTGGGATTGAGGGGTGAGAGAAGGTTACCTATTTATGTTTACACTGTCCTAATTTAGCACTTTTTTCATTAATATTCACACACTTATTTACTGAGCACACACTCATTTCTGTGTCTGCCACAAAGAGATAGACATGGTCCCTGTCCCGAAGAAATTCACATCTAAATGTCCAGTCGTATAAACCACATTCTCTGTGTCACTAGCTTGACAAAATAAAAATAATCCTACAAATAAGTTGGTTGTGCTAATCTCACTGCCAGGTACTGGAGCCAAGCTCCTTAGGTGGATAAAGGATCTTTAGCACCTCAGATAGGGTCCAGTACCTTATTAGCACTATTTTTTTTTTTTTTGAAGCATGAGACACAGGTTTCACTCCAGCAGTAGATCTGCAAACTTCACTGGCTCTCGGTTCCCAGTACCCAGGGGGAGAGGGAATTAACAGTTTTGGAGCAGCTTTTATGTGTTGGGTGCTTTTACCTACATTGTACTATGCTGTAATTGTCACAATTCCATGATATATAAGTCAATTATGGTACCTAAAATAGATTCTTGTATGTAGTAGTGCAAAGAGAACTGGCTCTGGAATCATGAAGATTGAGGTTTGAATTCTGGCTCAGCCACCAAATCATTACTAGTTCATTCATTCCTTTCTTCATTTATTCACTAAAATATTTATTGAAAACCTGGTAGACATTCAAGCTCTATGGTAGGAGTTGAGGACATTAAAGTTAATAAAGTTAATCCTTGTGGAACTTTTGAGACATTGCTTCTCAGCAATGGTCATCAGTTTTGGCTCAAGTAAACTCTTACAAAAATTCAAAAATGAAAAACATAATCCATATTTTCAAGGCCCTTGCATTTGAGGAAGAAAAAAACTTTTCAGAAGATAGTATCAGTACAATGAGAGAGCTAACTACAGGTTATATTATGAAACCTTTAATACCTTTCCCAATATAAACAGCCTATTTGAGCCTTGGATTCTTCATTTGTAAGTTAGGAATAATTATATCTTATCTCCAGGCATATAAGAGATATTAATATTGCAAAGCCCACTAATTCAGAGAAAGGCCTTTGTGCCCCCCTTCCTCCTTTTTACAAACTAAAAACAAGTAATTTTTTTAACAAATTGTATTTGAAGATTTTTAAATTTATTTTCAGTATTGTTTAAAAAATTCAACAGAGTAAATTTGAAGATCTAATTAGATTTAATCAAGCATTCACAAATTAGGCAGCATCCTATTTAGCAAGTAGAAGGTTACCGATGAATTGTACAAAATGGAAGGTTTTTATAGGCAGAAGGAGTGTGGGACTAAGAAATTAAAAGAGTGAATTATTTCAGGCAAGGACACTTTCTCTTAGGGGAAGGCAGGGGGTCTTCTCAGGCAGATTACCTCCCTAGTGTTGAGCAGGAAATTCTAAAGTGATTAAGATTATGTTTCTGAAAGAGGTTGAAATTAGATCAGGTGTTAAATCTAGGTTTAGTATCATGAGCTTTCATGATGTCATTTTGGGCTTGTGGTGTTCTGTTTAACACTATGTTTACAAAACTTTATAACAATAGCAGATATAAAAGGAAGTTATTCAAAATCTCACCATCCTAGAAAATCAGTTACTTTAATTTACCAGCCTTCCCAGTCTTTAATGTTAAAAGCTGTATGCTTACATAAATATTTATTGGGTTCGATTCCCAGCCAGGGAACTACCAAAAAAAAATATTTTTGTACTGTTACAAGGTATGTAATATTTATAATTTCACGTTGAAATGATGTAACAATTTATTATATATTAGTAATAAATATATATTAATGTATTACATACTACATGGTGTGAAATATTTAATTGAATGAACTCTTGTAACTTGCTTAACTATTCCCATATTCCTTGACATTTCTCTTGAGAGACAGAGTGATTCAGTGGAATGAAAACTTTGAAAACAGAAATGTCCTAAGGTTTGAATCCTAGGTGAACCCCTTATTTTCTAAGTGAGATTCGGCAAGTTATTTAATCTTTTTGAAAGTGTTTCTTTAAGTTTTTAATAGGGATTATGCTTTTATTGTGCATATAGATGTAATGTACATAAAGTTCCTGCCAAAATTTGGATACTCAATAAAAAGCCATAATTTTTGTATTTGATTATATAAATTTGTAATGTGACAAATATTTCACATATAAAGCTTATTTAATCTTTTGTTATTTCCTTAAGATAGTCTCATAAATGGGAATACTTGGGTCAAAGATTATGAACATTTTTATGGCATATAGTAACAGTCTCAAATGGTTTTTCAAAAGGTTTCCTTCAGTTACACAACTAGTAGCAATGAATTGCATCACTCATTACATCAGATTCACCTCATAGCCACGTAAAGGTGAAATATTTGTAATTGATTATTTTCATTTTCTTCCTGCGGAGTCTGAACGTTTTTCCTTTTCGAGTAGCAAGATTTATCGGTACAAGCGACAGCTCACGGCCACGTGGGTTGCGGACTGCACACGTGGACTACATGTCCCAAGATGCTAAGCGGCGCGCCGACAGGAAGTGGCCGAAGCATCTCCCGCCTCCACGCCGAGGCGAAGAGGTTCTATCCGGGGCCTTGGCGCTTCTCTTTCCTTTCGCGCCGGTTGCCTTTGCGGAGTGCGGCAGGTCCATGTGCACGGTGAGCGGCGCTGTTCCTGGCTCAGAAGCACCCGAGCCTCGGGTTTGACCGAGTCCGCCCTGCGATGGACCCCAACACCATTATCGAGGCCCTGCGGGGCACCATGGACCCAGCCCTTCGTGAGGCCGCCGAGCGCCAGCTCAATGAAGTAAGGACGCCGGGCTGGCGGCGGCGGCGGTCAGGCGAGCGGGCGCGGGGTTTGTAGCAGGCCAGGCCCGGAGACGCGGAGGGCGTCGCTGAGGGGCCCAACAGGAGGGGTGGGGCGGGGACCTGACGGCGTGTGCCACGCCGGGACGCCTCAGGCTACTGCGGTGGTAGTGTCTGCCTAGGCTGCCTTTGCGTCGGATCCTGAGCTGGGCCTCTAGCTGTAGTCGAGGCACGAGGAGCCGGCTGAGGCAAAGCGGGCGTGATGGGCTGGACACATGGCTGGGTAGGGTAGCCGACCGCCTTCTGGCTCACTCCCCGCTCGTTCTTCGCGCCCAGGAGGGGGCGAAACTCCCTGGGAGGTTTTTCAGACGTTTCCGGTAGCAGTCTCGCTGGCGCCGGGTTTTGGAGGGCTCCTGGGAATGCAGAGCTGGTCCATTGGGAGCTGCGCCTGTCAGCTTGTCACTTCACTGGGCTGATGAATGACCTGCACAACTTTCTCTTCTCTAGTTGAGCTTCTAGGGGAAGCTTTCAGAGGCAAGTCCCCGCCTCTTCATTGGGGTGAGGGTAGTGCAGGATACCAATGTGAGTCTGATTCACTGTTCTTTAATAATGCCTCAGTCAGGTGGCAGGGAAGACGGAATGTATTGGAAAGTTCCAGGTGAAGTGCACCCTTCTAGGTAGAGCTGCAACATTAATTTCTTTACTGACCTTGGGTAAGTCGCTTAACCTTTTAATGCTGAGTTTTCCCCATTCATAAAATGAGACCACAGGGTTGCTGTGCCGGTCAAGTGAGACAAATGTAAGACAGTGCCTTGAAACGTGCCAAGCTCCATATCAACTCGTTGAGGGTGGGGTTTTTTTCCCTCACGTTTTTGAGGGACCATCCCTTATTATGTGGGTATCTTGTACTATCTTTAGTTTCATTCTTTGTTTCTGTTTCTGCAACTTTTTATATTTTAGTATTTTAAATGCTTAAAAGGACCGCTGTAACTTCCTTTGCCATTTATTATCGCTTTTGGTGTACATCTGATTTTGCCAGCTTTAGTGAGGCTTGGTGTATTTTTTTTATGTAAAAATAAGTTCTTCTTTAAAGTAGAATTGAATTATTTTATGATCCTCTTAATACTGACTTACTGGAAGCTACAGGAGTATCCCTAATTGAACATCTTTAATGTACAGTGCAGTTTTAGAGATCCCTGCCTTTAAAGAACTTATATTTTAAGACACGGAGTTTAGACAAATTAAGTGTAAAGTTATTTTAAAATAAAGTTAAATTTCTTTCATATATAAATACGACCATGATTAGATCATACCAAGAGCTATACTTGAATTTTTAGGCTCCAAGTAGCCTTGGGAAGGAGTTTAGATTTCTTTTGGATATAAAATAATGAGTTGAAACAAGTTCCCAGTTTGAACCATTGCTGAAGTATGGAGGAAGTGGAGTTATGGATCACTTTTTTTTTGGCTGTCCATGGTTTATTGAAAATATTACAGCACAACAAGAAGATTCACGCGACTCCACGTGGTGTTTTGAAATTCATCCCAACTATAGGCTGAATGACCTGCAGGTTGGACAGGCTGCTAAAGTCCAAGCGCTTCATCATTTCCTTGTGTCAGGATCAAGTTTAATAATCTCCTGATCCAGGGCTGAGACCTCAGGAACATAATTATCTCTTCTTTCTCTCTCCTCTTCCTGCAGCTTGATGGAGATATATGGATCACTTTTTATTTTTATTGTTTATGTAGATTATGATGAACATTGTTTTGTTTATGAAGTATTAATGGATGTACAAGGACTGTCTGTCAAAAATCCAGCCATAAATGCCTCTATTTTTCATATTACATGGCCAAATACATGGCCTAGAGTCTAAAACTTTAGTCATAGTTATTTCTACTGTGACTTTGCTCTAATAATAGGACATTGTTTTGACTAAACATACATGCATGAAATTATCAGTTTTAAAAATTATTTTAAGTGGTTGGTGTCCTTGTAGAAAAATTGGATAAATAATACTCATTGCAAATTTGAAATTCATTTATTTCTCCAGCAGGTATTGAACATTAGTTCTCTGCACTAACATCTTGTAATAGAGACCTGGGCTAGGTATTTCACATGCTAGTATTTGGAAGATAAATAATCAAAATAGTATTCAAAGCATTTTTTACTTAACTCTTAGGTTTTTGGAATATTCTGGAATAGTGAACACTGCTTATCTTTTCTGTCAAAGAAAAATTGGTATCTGGCAAGCATTTCTGTGATTGTTAGCTATTTATATTTTGTAAATTCCTTTAGATTGTTACACCTAGATTTTTTTAGTAATTTTCCTAAGCTAACTTTTTTATTAGATTATTTATTCTCACTTCTAATCCTCATTTTAATGAAGTGATTCCATTTGAATACTCTTCCCTTTGACTGTCTGTGACAGAACTTTGATTTAGGAAATAGATTCTAGGTAAGTCTTGAAGAAGCTTGACTGGTTAAGAATGAGGAAGTAACATTTTATATCTGGCAGGGTCTTCTTGCTTCAGCTCAGATAGGATGAACCAATTTATTCCATGATGTCTCAATTGAAACTATTTTGGTTCATATAGTTAAAAGGAAAAAAATCATTGACATTGCAGTGAATCTCTTCAGCTAAGAGAAGTAATCACAGTTCTGTAAAAATTCATTGTTATCAAAGTATTATAGTGCAAATAGTTTTTAAAAAGTGCTTCTGCCTCAGAGCCATTGCACTTAACTATTCCATCTGTTTGGAACCCCTTTTACTCCGCTCTCTCCTAGACTTGTTCTCACTTCCATCACTATCTCCATATTACTAGTTTCCAGACTACCACACTCCCTATCTCCCTTTGCTTGTTTATTTTTCTCTGTAGCACAGATCATGGATACATATATTGTTCTCCTCACTGTAACTTTGAGTTTCAGAAGCTCAGAAATTTTTGTCTTTTATTACTGCCATTCTTTGATTTGTCAGGCTTTACTGACTTCTTGTAATAAATAACAACATAGGCTTTAGTCTTTTATACCACCTCTACCTCAAGGATTTTTGAGGTCTTTATTTTTTATATTGCGTATAGATAGTTTCATTGAACTGTTAGAGATACCTCTTTGGGAGATATTTTGAAGAAACATCTTTGTATTCCCCACTGACTTACTGTGCAGTATGTTGAGAATGTATTTTGAACTGCTGTTATAACTTTTTTGTTTGTTTTAAACTACTGAACTATCTGTACTATCTGGGGAATCTTAGAAAAGGGGTTTAACCTCTAGACATCATATTCCCTATGTATAAAATTAAAGTATTTATAGTATGTATGCCATTGTGTTATGTGGGTTGAGTGAGATGATAGAATGTATTAATAAAATATTTTCAGAAAGTGTTTGGCACCTAAGTTCTCTGCATATTATTTGAACTGCCGGTTGATTAACCAATCCAATGTGCCATACATTTTATTTCCTACTTTAGTTTACTAACTTAATACTTGTATATCTCAATGGAAAACGATCAGCCCTAATGGAGAAAGATCACCAGTACGTGGTCTTTGCACACTGAGCTCACTAAAGTAGGGAGCATTATTGTAAATGAAAATGGGTACAATTACAATTACAGTACTTGGCATGTTATAGGTTATCAGTAAATATTTGCTGAATGCAAGACAACTAAGAACTTGAATAATAGTCAGAAATGTTAAGAATACTCATCTTTGAATCTTTAAATTTTTGTTATAGGGATCTGTCACTTTCTCATTTAAGTTCTATACTTTGAGATTAATTGACTTTGTATATCTAGAAGTGCAGTTTTTAAAAATTTATTTTGTTTAGGTAATCTATTACAAAATGTGTGACATTTGGTATTCATGCATTCAATATTAATTGTTCCAGATTCTTTGCTTTTGGGGAATACAAAAACTGTTCTTTTCCTACACACACACAGAAATGCTTGTTTCTTCATTCGTGAGGTAAAGATAAAATATCTCTGAAGGTTTTTGGCAGATTATTTTAATAGACAAGAGTCTCTGCTCTTTCTGCTTTAACTGCCAGTGTTTTTCAGTGGGGACCTTTCTATATAAAACCTTGACTCATGCTGCTCACCTCTCCTGTTAAGCAAGCTCTTATTACCTAAAACTAAAATTTTTCCTCATGAAGCCTATCTTAAATGCCATCATTTCCCACTCTGACCTTTTGTGGTACTGTATAAACTCAAAACTCATCTTTTTAACACATTGTGTATTTTCCCTTACACTTTAACTATTTTAATTTTATTTGAACTAGGTGATTGCTGCCTCTTCTGTTCTAAAGGTTCATTGATTTTTAATTTATTAATATCTTCAGACGGAATTAAATCTTTAGATTGATTTTTTTTTAACCTTGGAGTATTAGTTGAAAATAGGCAATAAATAATTATTTCTGTTATTTAAAAAATATTTGAATGTCTATCATGTAGTAGATACTATCTTTGATGCTGAGGATCTAATACTGTACACAAGAAAAAGCTGGTTGTTGTAGCTCACATTTGAACTTACTGTATTTTGCTGGGTATCACATGCTCCCATGTATAATGCCCACCTGTGTTTTTGGCCCAAACTTTCACAGAAACAATCTTTCATTTTAATTTTTTAATTCAAATTTTTATTTGTTTATATTTAAGTACTTGATTTTTGTATTAAAGAAATTTTAGCATTCATTTTTTAACATGGCACAAGAAATTTTACATAACAAAGAATAACAAAACAGTTAATTGATTTCTGGAGTTACACTTTTTAACTCATAAGCATAAATAAAAGAATTAAAAACATTTATATAGATACAGAATCAGTACTACCCATGTATTGCACACCCTTATTTTTCCCTCACAAATTTGGGCAAAAAAGGATGGCAAAACACAATAAGTTTTAAATGTCATGTCAGGAAACTTTTTAAAAAATATTTTTTCTGAATGACAATTCCCAGTCTGGTTCATTTCATACCAGATGTCTTTGTCCTAGGCACTGAGCTAAGTGATAGATACAAAGAAGTCAGGGGAGTTCCCGGATGGTGTAGTGGCTTCGGCGCTGGCGCTGTTAGCGCTGCGGCCTGGGTTCGATTCCCAGCCAGGGAGCTACCCACATACCAAAAAGCAAAAAACAAAACAAAAAAACAAGTCAGGATTCCTGCCTTTCTGGAACTCCACAGTCAACATGACCCTCATAATGCATGTGGTCTGGACTATAAGCTATATATAAGTCTTAGATGAGAAACTATTAAATTTGACTTGGGTTAAAGCAGATACAATCTCAGCATCAATATTCCCTCTCCTCTTATAATTGCAGCCAAGAAAAATGCCTTAGTATAATTTGAAGGCTTACCTAGGAACCTTTTAAACACTCAGTTTCTAAGCTTAATGTGCCAAAAAGTGATTATCCTGAGTCACCTCAGATCTTCACAGATGATTACTATTACTACTGTGATATATTTTATTTATAAATGGTTAATTTGATTTCATTTTATTAAAGGACTTATGCAGTGTTTAATTAATGAAAATCATAGGTTTGGAAAAGTACAAAAATGGCAGCATGTTTAAAGGACAATTTGAAACCCCCTCCCCACCTCCAAAAAAAAAAAAAAAAAATTAGAGGATTCCCTGTGGTGTAGTGGCTAGGCTTCCGCGTGCTCAACACTGCGACCTGATTCGATTCCCAGCCAGGGAATGTTACCTTGCTGACATGTCTAGAAATTCAGCAAGATATTATGAGAATATAGTGTATATATTTTTTAAGGCAGTATGTAATCTGAGCAGGTAACATTCCTTAAGAATATCATGAAGGAGATACTATTTTGATTTGGGAGAGGGCAGGCAAGTCCTTGGATACTTCGGCTGTTAGGAAGTTATTCAGTGACACAGCATGTTAAAGATCTGGAAGACAGTATTTGTAAGAAACCAATTTTCTTTTACAGATATATTAGTTGTATATATATTATTTTACTTACTGTTTCTGTCAGTGACACATTGATGATACGTTTGATTTAAAGTGGTTTTTATTCTTTTGGTCACTAAGTAATTTAAAATTAAAAAATATTTTAAAACTTCTTAGTATTTAAGTATTAGTGTAGTTTAATTGAAAGGCAGAAAGACAGTGAAGAGCCTCAGCCTGGTCCTGATTCTACCACTGTGATGACTTAACTTCATTATGCGTCATATTTCATGTAGGTGAAATGAAGTATTTGCGTTTGTCAGGTTCTTCTCTTTTTTTTTTCTTTTTTACTTCTTTTATTGTTTGTCAGATTCTTTAAACAGAAAGGTTAGAAATCATTTGACTTGAAATTAATCTGGTTGTATTCATTTTATGTAAACTCTGATGTCACAGTGCCCTTACACTTCTCTCCTTTATAAATGGTGTAAAGTATAGTAACTAATTGAAGGCCTCTTTGGTTGAATTCCAGTGGAGAATAATTCAAAGTTACCTCTTAAAGAGTAAGCTTTAAAAGTTAGCAACATTAGGTGATTACATTGGAAAATGTGTCTAGAACAGGGATTCCCAACCCCAGACCACAGACTGGTACTGGTCTGTGGCCTGTTAGGACCTGAGTGGCCTAACAGCAGGAAGTGAGCAGCAGCTGAGCTTCATTTGTGTTTACAGTCGCTCCCCATCGCTGGCATTACCTGTCAGATCAGTGGTGGCACTAGATTCTCATAGGAACATGAACCCTGTTGTGAACTGTGAGTGTGAGGGATCTATTAATAGGTTGCATGCTTCCTATGAGAATTTAAGGCCTGATGATCTGAGGTGGAACTGAGGTGGTGATGCTAGTCCTGGGGAATGGTTGCAAATATACATGAGCAGAGAGGTTTGACTGCACCGAGACCATAATAAATCACTTGCTAGCAGGCTCAAATCAAAACCCTATCAGTAAGTGACAAGCTGCATCTGGTGGCAGGATTTATAGTGGCAAGTGAGTTGTATAATTATTTCGTTATATATTACAATATAAGAATAATAATAGAAATAAAGTGCACAATAAATGTATTGTGCTTGAATCATTCCAACCCCTACCCCCATCCATGGAAAAATTGTCTTCCACAAAACCGGTCAATGGTACCAAAAAGGTTGGGGACCACTGGTATAGAGAAAACATGACTTTGAGTTTTAAGTCTGGTTTGGTGAGCTGGTAAACATCCAGGAGAAAATGTCTAGCAGGCAAGGAATATGGAACTGAAGTTTAGGACAGAAAGCAGAAATGGAGAAGTAATTTATTTTTCTGAAGATGAATTGAGAGGCAGGGAGTATGAGCCAGAGGTATAGGGTAGACTGAAGGGCTACACGTTGGGCCATGCCCATTTGGGGAACTTCCGAGAAACAGGAAAAAGGAGACTGGAGAATTGTATATAAAAGTAGAAGAAAGCCAATAATATGAATTTTAAAGAAGGTTGATTGTGGGCAATTTAGTTTCCTTTTTCCTCAAATTTCATAAATTTTCTACCAGTAAACATGAATTACTTTTGTAATAAGTAAAAAGCTATTAGAAAAAGAAAGCATTTCAAAATGAGGGAGGTTAAAGTAAAATGAAGACTTTGGGGGGAGCAGAGCTTTCAAAATATTGGTAAACTTGGAGAAAGCAATTTCTGATTACAGGGTTAGTGAGTGGAATGCTACTAAGGGAGTGGGGAAAAGATTGTAGGTTAAAAGGGTTAAAAAAAAATGTAGGGTCAGGGGACATTTGTTTACGTGGATAAATGTTTTTCTTATTTTGTAAAATTACACTTTATTTTGAGGAGGAGGGAAGCTGCCAGTGGAGTAGTTTTCAGGCCTATCATTACCTGTTATAATAATAACAGTTTTCTGCTTGTAATGTTTTATAGTCATCTATCCTAGAATTACATCCTTTATACTGCTTTAAGATCTTATCTTCCTACAGCATAGATCTAATCAGTAAAACTTTAAAAAGAAAGTTCACACTTACTAGATCTTGATGTGGTCACAGTTTGCCTATTCATTTTTGTCTTTTACTCTCATTCTCCTAATCTCTGTAACAATACTCATACTTCTAATGCCTTTAACATTCCTACTTTTTTCTTTTAAAAACCCTTCCTCCCCATTTCTGCAGGTTTAAGTCCTTAAGGGTCTAACTCAAAATTTTACCTGTTAGTCCTATTAAAATCAATTTTCCAACCCACCTTATAGTGATCATTTATCTCTGTAATTAGTAATATTGTAAATACTAATAAGTGGAGTAGAGTTGTAGCCCTTGAACAGTTTTGATGCGATGGGTTATGGGTAAATGTTGAATTATTTGAGTTATTGACAGATAATGAGAAGGTAAGAAGTTATCTAATTAGGGTATTTGTGTTACTGTCAGCAGCTTTTAAACTTGAGTGTATAATGGCCCATTTGGTGTTTTAGTTCTGGTTCTCTGCTACAAGCCAGCAGCTTGAACAGGGACATATAATTATAGCGCTAACATTCAGAAGTTACATTTATACTTTGACTCATATAAAAGATTTATTGTAGCATCATCTGAGGCCTATATCAATGTTTGCCAAGCTATTGAGAATAGAACCAGAATTACTCAAATTTTAAAGGGTTATTGTGGTAAAGATTGATGCTAGTGATATTTTTACTTATTTTTTAATTACCATAAGACAAAGATCTTTTAATGTAATAATAAATGTAATATAATAATATAATAAATGTAATATAATAATAATAATAATAGTTAATTTGATAGAAATCATTTAAAATAAGTAATAGTTTACTGTACCCAAGAATGCCAGAAAGTTGTCAGAGGTCACCCAATGCTTAGAAGAATGGTTTTTCCTAATATGAACATTTATTGTTTGTCTTTATTTTTTTATAATTGTACAGATCTGTGATCTTTTTCTTTTTTCCATAAAATTCACCTGTTTTAAGTGAAAATCAGTGATTTTATTTATTGGGTGGTACAAGCAAGACAATCCAGTTTTGGAACATTTTCATTACCCCAATTACTCTCTCCAGTTAATCCCATTCCAATTCCAGGCAATTGCTAATCTACTTTCCATGTCAGTTTTCTTGGGAATCTGGTGTGTGATATTTAGTAAGTATTACTTTAAGTACATTTATTATGTTCTTATGGAGAATTCAAAGCTTCCTGCATTAGGGATTTTGGTAGGATGGAAATTTGTATGGGGCAGGTAGATAGATGTCCCAGGTTGAGTTTGCTTGTGCTATCCCCCTGACAGAAATATCCTCTTTCTTAATCTTAGTCTAACTCAATTGTCTGAAAGTAACACTTTTTTTTAGTCAGTTGAACTTTTAGATGTATATTTGTGGATTTGAAGGCAAAGTGACTTAAAATAATAGTAATTAAATAAGTTTTCGTAGTTCAGTTTTATTGGGTTTTTAATAACTTTATTGACTTCAGCCACATTAAGGATCCACTTCAGTGGGTTTTAGTATGTTCAGTTATGCAGTCATCACAAACTTCGGAACTTTTTCATCACCCCAAAAAGAGATCCCATAACTATTATCAGTCATTCCCCATTTCTCCCCTCATCCCCAATCCTAGGCTACTTTCTTTCTATATAGAATTGCCTATTCTAGATATTTCATATAAGTGAAATCATACAATATGTAATCTTTTGACTAGCTTTTTTCATATACCATAATGATGTTAAGGTGCGTATATGTTGTAGCATCTATCATTACTGAATAATATTCCATTGTATATATGAGTATGCCACATTTTGCTTTTCCAACTCATCAGTTGATCAACATGAATTGTTTGCACTTTGGGGCTCTTATATAATAAATAATACTGCCTGTGAATGGTTAGGCAAAAGTAGTCTTTTTCTTTTTTAAATTGAGGGGCAATTTACATATAATACAAATCTCAAAAATATGTACAGCTTCCGCTTGTCACCTTTTACCTAAGTATCACCATCCAGGTCAAGATACAAGGTCAGACAATTAATATCGCCAACTCATCCTAGAAAAAGTGCTACATGCCTCATTGCTGAACATCACTATGGTCATCTTTGAAGTACTCCCCTTGGGAAGCTATGCACTGACAGCAGCGTCTAGTCTACCCTTCAAAGCAATTTGGAACTATTATAACACCTTACCCTGTCCTTTATACGACGTTACTGCCAACATAAATGCACGGTGACAAGTTTGCAAACTTAATTGTTAGATTTTGGGTACCATGACAGCTTTGGTGACCATTCCAGAAGAAGAGTTCCAAAGTTGCTTTGAAGGATAGACTAGGTGCTCGTTATGGTGTATAGCTTCCCAAGGGGAGTACCTTGAAAGTGACAATAGTGATACTCACTGGTGAGGCATGTAGCACATTTTCTAGGATGAGTTCGTGAAATTGGTTGTCCAACCTTGTATATGTAACATTTGCACTGGCCTACAGCTTTCCTTTGAGACTCTTCCCAATCAGTATCCTTTTTTCTCCAGGTTATTGATTCTGACTTCTGTTAACAATAGATTAGATTTGCCTGTCCTTGAGCTTCATGTACATAGAATCACATGGTATGTACCCAGGTAGTCTGGCTTGTTAGCATGTTTTTGAGATCTGTATTACTGCTCCTGTCTGCCTTCCTATGAGAATGTCCAGCTCAAGTGGCACCCAGAGCTTTGCCACCACTGCCCTGGTGTGCCCATCTTCCTGGTGGGCACTAAGAAGGACTTGAGAGCCCACCCTGACACCCTAAGGAGCCTCAAGGAGCAGGGCTAGTTACTGGCCAAGCAGATACATGCTGGGTGCTTGGCCTTGCCTCAGGATGGTGTCAAGGAAGTGTTTGCCGAGGCAGTTCAGGCTGTGCTCAACCCCATACCGATCAAGTGTGCGCGGTCCTATGTCCTCTTGTAACCCTGGCACCCATTGCCAGGGGGCTCCCTGAATTCTTATTTCTCCTTAAGGAGGCCCACAGGGAAGGGAGCTTTGGGCCCTGCCCCAATGTATTTAAGAATACTAAATATTCTTGAGAACCTCACCCAAGCCAAGGTTGGATCCTCCCTCGCCCCCAAGAAGCCACTTCAGTGCCTCTCCCCATTTTCCCATACTGACCAAGTTGACCCAGCTTTCCACAGATATTTCTGCCTCTGGTGCCTTCTCTCAGGTTAGGAACTCTTGAGCTGTCCTTAACCTCTCCCTTGCTGCTTTTCAAAGTGTTCTACCCTTTAAGATACTCTCTGCCTTGCCCAGAGGAGCCACAGAATCCTGAGAAGATGAATGTGCTCTAACTTGCCCCAATGTGCTCAGGCCTTATATATTGCTGACAGGTTCCTGCCCCCATCAACATCAATAAAACCTGTCTTCAGTGGCAGGGAGCACTATTTTATGGCTTTCAGCATTTGGTATCATAGTTTTCCCCACCAAGATGATAAAAATACAAGGGCTGTCTGGAAAGTAACCAGCCATGTAATAAGAAAAAAAGAGACATTTGTGGCTGGATATTTTCTGGACAGTCCTCTTACATGGCTTGGTTTCCCTCAACTATTCTTGCCGTTTTATTTTTTATATTTAAATCTTAAGAAGTTAGAAATTGCTAAAGGTCCTTTGTTAATGTAACGTTTATAGAGTACCTATTGTGCTATTGGAAGGTAGAGTGAGTGAGTGGTATATGCTCACTTTTAACTCACATGTGGTGTGTCTAGCCAATAAAAACACTGGTGGTTGTGGTGGTTTTTGTTGTTTTAATGTTACTTCTAAACATAAACCAGTAACTTTCATTTAGGATTCCAGTCATAGAAAGTGGTCTTTTCAACTCAAAAGGAAAAACTGTAGTATTGGGACCTTATGAGAGTGTTTTATAAAGAGATCTTGGGGACTGCCCAGTTTGTGGGCTGCAATGTTGGTGGCCACCATCTTCATGACATCCAACAGTAGTGCAGTGGAATGCCGAGCTAGTTAAGAACTACAAAGGAAAATATTTCAGTTAAAGATCATTTGACAACCAGTGGGGAAAAAAGAGTATTTTGTATACAAAACCACATATATTGTATTTTGTGGGTGATTTAAGGAATTAAAGATTAATTTGGCAATATTCAGTTTATGCTCTACTGGCTTTAGTACATACTCTGACAAAAAGGTGAAATTCTACTGTGTATGGATATATAAATAATATTTGTTGTCTTGATACTTGCTACAGTGTTGTCCGTATTTCTTGTAGCCATCCTGTGAAATACATTGTGTTATATTAATTTTGTAATTGAGAGTTGGATTTGTTGAATCAACTTGCTCAAGAGTTAAAAATGTAGGAAGTGCCATCACCTGTATTTATAACCAGGAATGACTATCTGATCCCAGCATTCCATTCTAGGAGTTCATAATTTGATGTAGGATGTAAGATATATTCTGTAATATAAATGGCCTAAAAAGTGCCGTAGTAGTAGAATGGATAGTAATGTCCTTTGTGGGCTCATCTGTCTAACCCTTAAATGTAAATACCCTTTTTATTCTGTACTGCTCCTGAATGATGAATCTGCTTCCAAGGCATTTTTTAAAATAGATTCATTCAGTTATTCATTTAATAAATTTGTTGAATATCTTAAATGCTAAGCATCATATGAAGAACTGGGTATGCAAACAATGTAGTCCTTTCTCTCACTGGAACTTAAAGTCTGAGTAATAGGAAAGGTAGACATAAAGCCAGTCCATAAATATAATAATTACAAATATATAATAAGTGTTATGGTGGGGAAAAAAACCTGGAGATTATGAGATTAATAAGGAGCCCTACGTTAGCTTGAATGATCAGTTAGGAAAGGCTTCTCTAAGGAAATGTTTAAGCCAAAACCCAAAGAATAAGCTGTGGACCAGTTAACTGGTGGATTATTAGAGAAAGGAGTCTTGATCTGGTAGGTAGAAAGTCACAGCATGTACAAAGACTCTGAAATGGTGTAATATGTTGTGAAAGAACCTAAAGAAGACTGGTAAGGTCGAGCAGTGGGGAACGAGAAAGTTTTTTTAAGTGAGGCTGTAGAAATTGGCACAGCAAGGTAATACAGGACCTTGTAGGCTTTGGGAAATAGAGTACAAAGTTATTAAAAGGTTTGTTTACAAGAGATTGGCTTAAAATTTTAAAACTCATTGGCTGTTAGAGAGTGGTTGGGGGCAAATAGTTACATTAAGAGAGATGACAGTCACTTGGACTAAGTTGATGTTAATGCTAACGGAGAAAGTGGATATATTATGAGCATTTTGGGTATGGAATTGACAGTAATTGGTGTGCGATTCTCGAATTGGGATAAAGAAGAGGGAAGTGTTAAAGATGACATTCAGACAGGTTTCAGACATGAATAACAGGATAGTGCTGAGAGGTTATAAGAGGTGGTGCAAGAAAATAGTCTCAGCTTTCAGTGGAAAAGATGCTGAACATAGTCTGAGAAGCTTGGGAGATAAATTAGTGATGGTAAGTAGGTTTGTTAAAGTGATCGGTACTGGAAATAACATTTGACATGGATAGTATTTAAAGACAGGTTGGATGAAATCATCTGGGGCATGCAAAAGACAGCTTCTTGAGTGAGTCCTGGCACCATGTTCTAGTATTTATAGATTAAATAGGGTGAGAAACCAGCAAAGGAGCCTGAGAAAGGACCAGGAAAAGTAGTATATGAATTGTGCAGTTGGAAGAGTGTTTGAAGAAACCAATAGTGGTTAACTGCTCAGATCTATTTAGAGTACTGGAAAGGGCAAATACCTCCCTTTCATGTACCTAACTACTCCTGTTGAAGTCTTAAATTTAAGCATTTACTTCTCTAAGTAAAAGGAGATTCTCCATTTGATTATTCCTTTGTGTCCTCTACTTCTTCATTATACTTTATGTATTACCTGTTTATCTTGTTTTCCTTCACTAAACTCTTTGAAGCCTCGTTTGTCTTGTTCAACCTTGTATTTTCAGCTCCTGACATAGTGTCTTGCACCAAGAACACCTACATAATTAATTTTTGGAGTGACTGAATGAATAAAGTATCACTCTAGGTTTTAATGTGAAAGAAATTTTTTATATCCAAAGGGAATATTTTCTATTTCAAAAACTGGAGTAAAAAAAAAAGCTGTCAAGAGGAAACTAAAATAAAAATCACTGTTTGTCATGTGAACAATGTGTAGAAAAACATGGGCCAGAAGGAGGAGATGACATTTATAAGTGGTGGTTAAATCAGGAGAAAGGAAATGAAACTGAGAAAATATACAAGAAGGATTTAACTTGAATGTTGAGTTCTTTTTAAAAAATGAGAAGCAAATATAACAAATTTAGGAACCATTAAGTACCTTTTTTGTACTGTTAATGAAAATGACCCAGGTTCATAGCAATTTGGAAAACAAAATGCATAAAGCATAGCTCCTCCATAATCCTACCAACCTGGAGTTAATTATATTTGCATCTTCTTTTCTGTATATGTTGTATCACATATGCGTATGAGGGCTGTACGGAAAAAGTTCAGCCATAAATAACCTCTATTTTTCATACGTGGTTGGATATTTTCTGGACAGCCCTTGTATAAAAGTATTTATTATTATATAGTTTGTATCTTGTTTTATTGAACGTTCAGTTACTGACTTTTAATTTTCTATTGAAATATAACATGCATACAGAAATGATCATAAAGGGTACAGTTGATTGATTTTTACAAACTGAACACACTTATATGACAGGCATGTTAAGAAATAAAACATTAATAGCACCTTGGAACCCCCCCAGGTTGTTAATTTTATGGATTTAATTTGTTTCTAGCTACTTAATAAAATGTCTCTATGAAGAAATTATTACTAGATTGGGGAAAATAGGTATTTGTTTTTGTGCTGCTGCCACCAGTGTAGGTTAAGAATGCTAATTGAAGTAAATTGGAAGTACAACAGAATGCAGGCAAATAGAAGCATCCAAAAGGTTTTAGGAATTAGTATGTTAAATTTTTTTGAGTTCATTTATTTGAGTAGGTAAGTGATGGGAAATAAGGCTGGGAAAACTTATGGAGAGCCTTTTGTGCCAACCAAGCAATGAAATAGAATACTGAGAGTGCTGAAACTTAAAATGTATGTTTTTATTGTTTATAGGCACACAAGTCTCTGAATTTTGTTTCGACACTGCTTCAGATTACTATGTCAGAACAACTGGATTTACCTGTGAGACAAGCAGGCAAGTTTCCTGAATTATTTTCTTGGCTGTATATAAATATATTGTATGAAAGGTTCATAGTTGAAGAGCAGAAGTATCTTGGGATGGTCCTTCAGTGATTTTCTTCCTTGAAAATTCATTTGCCCTCATGTGTTTACTACAAAAAGCAAGTGCCTTATTGTTGGGTGGCAGAGTTTAGAAGAATGATATTTTCTTGAATTAAAAGAGAAGCTGGAAAGAGAAATTGATAGGGTTTATTAAACACATTCATTTTTAATGACTCATACATGCATCGTTTGCATTCCTTTGTTGGAACCCAGATGACACATGAGTTTTTAGATTTCCCACAATTCTGTCTTAAAATAAATGGATAAAATGCTATACATGGTTTAATTTCTATTCAGAGATGTTAACAGTAATTCAAAAGGAAGTGTCATTGAATATATTTACAACTTCCTGTTTTATTCTGTAATTATCAACACAGGAACTATGTATATATTAGAGTGGTAGATACAAATCTGGTGCTTAGGTTTTCATCCATAATATAAGCAAAAACATCAGATAACTGGGCCACACTGTTATCAAGGTTGAGGAAAAAATAATGTGCTGTATGACCTTTAACTGTGCACCTCTTAGGTTTCTTTTCTTTACAGCAGTATAAACTAAATGATGAAAATTATTCAGTCAGCCTGGCATCTGCCAGGCAAGTGTCAAGATTTTTAGTATCATCTTGGCCTCTGTAACCGTTTTATGTGTGTGTATGTTTCTCACTAGCAAATGATTTTCCTTTTTTGTGTTAGAAGAAACTAATTTGTAACCTTTTTGCAAAAATCCTTCAAAATGGAAGAGTTGTTTCTGGAAGAGAGGTGTGAGGACTCTTTTATCAGAGATCAGTGAATATGACAGTGACAGTGATAAAGATTCTGATATTGTGACATTATGACATAGATAAGGTGTAATGCGTGTACTTTCATTGTCTTCGTCCAGTGAAACAGAAAAAGAAGTAGAAGAGGAAAATACAGTTTAGTCAGATTTTGATCTAGCAAGAGAGACAGTGAACATTTTGAAGGTCGTCATGGAGTGAAAATCTTCCCAGACAATCCTTAAAGTGTTGCGTCTGTGACATCTGTATTTGTTGGGAATGATTTATTCCAAGCTTGTCCAACCCACAGGCCACATGTGGCCCAGGACAGCTTTGAATGCGGCCCAACACAAATTCGTAAACTTTCTTAAAACATGAGTTCTTCTTTGTTTTTTTTTTGTTTTTTTGTGACCCCTTTTTTAAGCTCATCAGCTATCGTTAGTGTTAGTATATTTTATGTGTGGCCCTAGACAATTCTTGCAGTGTGGCCCAGGAAAGCCAAAAGATTGGACACTCCTGATTTATTTGAAAAGCTTGTCATTGAAACAAATAATTATCACAGAGCAAATGAACATAAATATAAAGACTGTGTTCATGGATTGAAATTGGTTGATGTTACAGTCTCAAAAATAAAATATTTGCCCTTATAATAATTATGTTCTTAGTTAGAAAAAATAAAATACAAAACTATTGGTTCACACATCCACTTGCTGCAACTCCATGTTTTGGCAAAACAATGGGTAGATACTGTTTATGCAAATTCTTACCTTTCTCCATTTTTCTGACAATACAAATGTTCATTCAAATGCGAACAGATTGATCAAAGTGCCAGAAATTGTAAACTGTTTTCTAAATAAATCTAGAAGCATGTATGAACCAGAACAGAATCTGTCACTCGACGAAGGCATACCATTGAGGGGAAGACTTCACTTTCATTTATAACCCAAGTAAAATGATAAAATATGGTATTCTCAATAGAATACTTTGTGAGTCAAACAGAGACTATATTTATAGTTTCCTTATCTACTGTGGGAAGGGTATCAATTTGGAGAGCACCATTATGAATATTATGGATCCATATGTGAACAAATGGCACCACCTATACGCAGACAATTTTTACAACTGCGTAAATTTGGCCTCTTATTTGTTATTTTAAGAAGCCAGAATGTGTGGAACAGTAAGAGCAAATCATGAAATACCAAAAACTCAAAAAATAGGACACTACAATGTGGAGAAACACACCGCAAAAGAAAAGAGAAACTATGTTGCAGATAGGGAGAAGTGATCATTGCAAGTTGAAAGTATAAATTATTAAATAGCAAAGTAATCTACCACTTTCCCCTGAATTTTTTTTTGAAAAATACCAGTTCATTAAAATGTTAAAATGGTTTTCTTACACCCAGCATAACTTAACCAAATGCTGTGAAATCGAAGTCACCCCTGTTCCTGGGTCAGACTTTGCTGTGAATACCCTGAAGGGAATGTGTGAAAAGATTCTGTGTATTCCTTGTTTCCCTCCCTGATGGATGATTTTAAGAAACAAGCCTCTTTGTTTATGCAGTTATTCCTTACAGCTATTTGTTTTTACTGTTTATTTCAACAATTTAAAAAGTAATATTTCTTCAGATTTCAACAAGAGATTGAGCAATTCCCTCAGTATCAAAGTCTATGAAAATGTACACTACTTTTCATTTTATGTTTGTCTGCAAAATAGTGGAATTTATATCTTTATGTCTTAATGTCTTTGCAAATGTATTGATTTTATAGAAAATACAAAGTATCAATAAGTTTATCTTTGTAGAAAAACCAGTTCTGTTCTGGTGTTGCTTCTTGCTGTTCTTCCCTACACCTTTTTTGTTTACAAAACAATACTTTTTGCTTCATTTAGTGTGTAATAAGCATTTGCCTTTTCTTTACATAGTGTTAGTCTTAAAATTTGTGTGTGTGTGTATAAATTGTGTGTGTGTGTATTGATTGTTTTAACTTTTGCTAATGAGGTTGATATTTTTCCATTTGGTTATTTTTTAGATAAGAATCTTTACCTTTAAATCTCACATTTTTACTAAGATGTTTAAATTGTTTGACATTTAGGAGGGACCTTAACAAATTTTAGAGGCTTGATTACGTGTATTGTGTGTTATGTGGCTCTGGCTCCTGGCCACCCTGTGAATGATGTCTACAATATCCTATCCTTAGCACCCCTGCTCAACTCCTATAGAATTGTGCTTCTTGCTTTTTTTATGGAGTCAATGCATCTTACATTTTGTCTTCCTCTTTTTTTGCTGCCTTTTAATTTTCCCAGCATTATTATCTTTTCCAAAGAACCCTGTCTTCTCATAATATGCCTGAAGTAGAACAGCTTCAGTTTTGTCATTTTCGTCTGTAGCAATGTTTCATGCTTTAATATGTTCTAGGACCCACTTGTTTGGTTTTGTGGCAGTCTAGGGTGCCATAGAGCAAAATTAAATAGTACTAGAAAGTTGTTTATTAGTATGTGCAAAATCAAAAATAGCCTATGAAATTGATCAGAAATTTTAAAAAATATATATTCATTACTTTAAAAATTACTTCCTTGTATTAATTGAATGATACTCTAGTGTATGGCATATGGTTGTTTTCATCTGCTGAACTTTGAAACCTGCATTCATTCTGTTTTCATAATAGAGTTCAAACATTCTGGACGGAGTAGACAGCAGACTGAATCACGAGGTTCTTGCAGTGCAGTTCTCACTTGTTTTACATGTTTTGTTAGAACAACTTTTAAAATACTGAATCGGAGTTAACTGGTCACCGATGTAGTGGCTAGGCTTCGGTGCTGTCAACGCTGCGGCCTGGGTTCGATTCCCAGCCAGGGAACTACCCACATTAAAAAAAAAAATTTATAAAATATTAAATCAGATTTTACAAATAAATATATACCACATCCCCTTGTGCATAACAATAGAAGGAAATACACTGTGTCAAGTCTTAATTTTGATCTTTGTTCTATTTTGGAGCTCTAAAGAATCAAAATTCTAGAATTAGTATTAATCTGAAATTTGTCACTCCCATATACTGAGTCAGTGTTGTTTACTATAGATAAAGTTTATCTTAAAACTTTTCTTGAAGGATATTTTGATGTATAGTCAGTCTTTTTTGAAATATGAGATGTGGTACTTTTAATTCCCAGGATAGAGTAGAGTAGAATATAAAATCTTAAAGTTGTATTAGTTATCCTTATTTAAATAGGTACAGGACTCCAAGTAAGAGTTATTTACTAATTGGAGAAGAGCCATTGTTTTGTAGAATATAGGAATTAATTAATTTTGAATGCTTTCCCTTTCCTATACATCCTGTACGTTTCTGACTGAGGGTTCCCTGTCCTTGTTTGTCCTTCTCCCCACTTCCTTCCTCTTCCTCATTTGTGGGAAGAGACTTTGTAAAAAGTATTGCTAGCAATCTAGTCCAGTCATTTTAACTAGCACTGTACAAGATAGTAGCAATATGATAGCTGACTAAATAGAAAGTAGTAATATACAATTTTTGAACACTGCGAATTCTCCCATAAAATAACATGAAGTCATGTGATCATGGTGTATAATTGAAATGCTTAGTTTTATAGACTTAAGGATTTTTATACAGTATAATTTTTTTATGATAGAAGTAATCTCTGTGTGTCTTAGCTGGGCTACTGTGATATAAATGGGATGGCTTATAAACAACAAATTTGTTTTTCACAGTTCTGCAGGCTGAGAAATCCAAAATCAAGGCACTAGCAGAAGACCCACTTTCTGATTCATAGAACCTCAGTTGGAAGAAAGGGAGGAAATCTCTCTGGGGTCTCTTAAAGGGCATTAATTCCATTCGTGATAGCAGAGCCCTCATGACCTAATCATTTATTAGAGGCCTTAATAGAAATACTGGGGGTTAGGATTTCAGTATGGATTTTTTGGGACCCAAATATTCATTCTGTTGCAGTGATACTAATTGTAGAAGCTCTTTTGGGGGGTGGGGGTGTGTGTGTGTGTGTGTGTGTGTGTGTCTTTAGAGGCTTCATTTAGAAAACTCAATTGGTAAAATTAAATAGCTTTCCTACAGAAAATAGGATAAAAAGTGTTAAGAATAAATGTGATGTAAAAAGTCTTAACAGTTTAATTTGTGGTGTATGTATTTGCCAAGTTCTCGTAGGATCTTTGTTGAAATAATACTTTGTGGGTGATTACTGTAGCTGAGTATTAAATTTGTCTTTGATTATCAACTTATAGAATGCATTATTTTGTTTTTAAAAGAATAGCTTTATTAACAACAATCTGAAAGAAAGAATTGAGGTATGGGTACTTATAGGGGATATTTAGTGCTTTCATAATAAATACTTTTTTTTTCAAAATCT
Source organism: Lyroderma lyra (assembly GCA_004026885.1). NCBI lineage: Eukaryota > Metazoa > Chordata > Mammalia > Chiroptera > Megadermatidae > Lyroderma > Lyroderma lyra. The sequence goes on along the minus strand of PVJL010003666.1, from coordinate 38,610 downwards.
ATATTTTAGGTGTTATCTATTTGAAAAATATGGTAACACAATATTGGCCAGATCGGGAAACAGCACCACGGGATATATCTCCTTATACTATTCCTGAAGAAGATCGACATTGTATTCGAGAAAATATTGTAGAAGCCATTATCCACTCTCCTGAGCTCATCAGGTATATTTTTAAACTTACCCATTGTTGCAGGTATATAATTTGTGGGCAAGGGGGTTGGGAATTGCGAAGTCTTTTCAGAATATATAGACCTGTCATTTTTGTAGGAGGAACCTTAATGAGTTCTGTTTACAGGAGAAATTTTTTGTTGTATTTTCTTACTTCAATTGAAGTTTATATTTATAGAACCAAAAACTTCATGTAAAACACACTGTGATCAGGTGAAAGGGATAAACTATAGAACGCTGTCATATAATTTATATTGTATAGTCTTTTGATATTTGAAATAGTACCAAGCAAGTGATAGTTTTTGCTCAGTGACTTATTTTTGTCTAAACATTCATTTTTGTGTGAGTTAGCAAAATTTTATCAAGGTAGTATTTCTTCTTTATTGTTTATTTTTTACTTTCAGGGTACAGCTTACTACATGCATTCATCATATCATCAAACATGATTATCCCAGCCGCTGGACTGCCATTGTGGACAAAATTGGCTTTTATCTTCAGTCTGATAACAGTGCTTGTTGGCTAGGAATTCTTCTTTGCCTCTATCAGCTTGTGAAAAATTATGAGTAAGTGTCTCTCAATTCCCATAGAGCTTTGAGAAGCGGGAAAAGTTTGGAAAAATTAAGATAATTTGTTTGAACATCTAAAATTACATTTGGTATATGTATTACAATTAGTGACGTGTTTATTTTAATTCAGTGTTTTCCTTTTGAAATGGTATTCTTATTTTAATTCTGTAGTCTATTCTGTTGATTCACCTAATAAACCATTGTGCTTTTTTTTTTAAATTGTTATATTTCCCTATTCAAAAGTTGAGTTATTGCTAACTCCTCAATATGGGCTCCTCATTATGTGTGGATAAAAGGCCTAAAGATGAGCTGTTTTAAAATATGAAAGGAATCAGTATATTGAACATCACAGCTCTTTATTACTTCTGGCTTTCTGTGAATTTTTAATCTTAACTTGGGTTCTTGATAAGTTTCAAGAACCTACCTCTTTATTCTTTAAGAATGTGTTGGAATTTCATATGACAATTTTTAATCATTGTGTTTTGAGGCATTTACAGTTAGCTGTTTCAGTGTTTGCATATTTCAGCAAATTGTAGTTTATATAAGTAATTAGTATCAGTAAGAAAGATTATTTTTAGACTAAGGGATCATTTTAGATAGAGGTTTAGGGATCAGAAAAAGAAAAAATCTAACCCTGGAAATTGAGGTATACAGCACTGAAAGTAGTAAGCCAAATGTTGAAGTGTGTGGTGAAAGTAATGAAATTGGTAGGCATGTGAAAGTTTTAATATTTGAAAATTATGAGGAAGGCATGAGGAACACTTACACCATGATGGTGGCTTTATTTCCAGTCCTAACAGCTACACAGATGCCATTGTGAGCCCTCTAATTCTGGGGCTTGTAGTTAGCCTCCGATACCCTTTTTGGGTCCCAGCTTAAAGTAGCTGATGAACTGCTGCTTTTGTTCTGAGCAGGAGAGAAACAATTCCATTTACAGCATTGGTACTGGTGTTTTCTTGTGTTCCCACCAGCTACCCATCTTCCTGCTAAGGAATGTTCCAGCTGTTGCTCCAACCTCTGTCAGAGTGCCAGTTGTTGTAGTTCTGGTAAGTGAGTGACTGAAATGAGAGAGAAAATAATAAGCTGTCATTGTCATTGAGGAGGTTCAAGTCTCTCCTGTCCTATAATCTTAGCAGGAGAGAGTGTGACAGGGATTTTTTTAAATGGGAGACACAGGAGGCTGCTACAATATTGGAATTCTAGTTCATTTTCAGCCAGTGTTCGATTGTGGAGCACAAGGTGTTCACAAGGGATCTGTGTGGACTGAAGCAGTTCTAAGAAAATTCATGGAGAAATTGGAAGTTGTGGTGGCCTTCAGGAGCATAGATCCTCAGGAAATACTTTTCAGTTGAAGGAGCACAGAAGGAGCATTTGAAGAGGAAGGCATGTCACACCATGTGGAGTAGTAAGAACAAAGAAAGAAAGGTACAGCAGTGGAAATACTACACACTCTAGTGGGTAGTGAGGAGACTACTCAATGATACAGAAATTTCTGTTGAGTGTTGGGGATGATTTTGGACTTGTAAATTGGGGCCATGTTAAAGAGGGTTTTGAAAGCCATGATGGGGAATTTGGATGTGATCTTTTAAATACAAATGAACCATTGAAGGTGGTTTTTTTGTTTGTTTGTTTGTTTGTTTGTTTTTTTAATAGAAAAGTGAAGGGCTAGTATTTAAGGATTTCCTATCAACATGACACACCATATAGCTTTGTGGTAGTGGGCTTTTATTAGTGTCACATTTTCTCAGGTTCAGAAATTTTCAGGTTTTATGGAGTAGTTATTTGTTTCCTACAATAAATCACTTTTATACTCATTAGCTTAGATTAGCAACCAGTACCACTCAATGTAGAGGGAAGAAGAGAAGAATGTCTAACATGGAATAAATATTCAAACCCTATTCATGTGATTTATTACCTGGGTTGGCTAAATGGAAAGGGTGAATAGTATAATTCTTACTGTTAAAAGGGAATATTGTCTATAATTATATTATTCCATGTGTAAAACACCCCCAGGTATAAGATGACTTCTCCTTTCCTAACTCAACGTTAAGATACCCTTTCAACCGATTACTCCTGTGTATAAGACAACCCCCAATTTTTGGTCTAACAATTTTAGATAAAAGTATCATCTTATACACAGAAAAATACAGTATTACAGTTTTTATAATCAGATTGGAGAGTGCAAATGGCTTTCTTTTATAAATTGTTTTATTGACTCAGAAATGTAGAGATAACCTTTTAAAATGTATGCTACATATACTTTCTTAGCACATTAAAATATTTAAAATGATCTGTCAGCTAATGATTTAACAGTCTCAGTCAGTCATTATTAGTGTGAACATTTCTCCTGGTGTTTTTTTATTCTTGAAAATTTACTTTGGTTCTCATTTCGTCCAATAGCAAAAGGGAGCCCAGTCTGTTAAGACTGACTTCCTTTTAAAAAATGTTCTCAAGAAAAAAGAAATTAAAACCCTTTCTTTAAATATACATTTTTCTTTCAAAATGCATTTAGCAGCATCTCTTAGAAATTTAACCATTTTGTATCATAAAAAGAACTGCCTTTCTTTTTTGTAAGAAGAGCACTGGAAAGGATTTTTAGAAATAAAGACATTTAAAAATAGTAGTAAAATAATTTTTAAAATGTGCTCAGATTTGCAATTCTTAAATATATTTTTTTCTTTTCATAAAGTCTATCAGTAGATAAAACTGAATTCTGGTAAGGGAAAACCAATTTAAAGCAGTTTAAATCAGGGTTGTCCAACCTTTTGGCTTCCCTGGGCCACACGAAAAACACACTTAACACTAACAGTAGCTGATAAGCTAAAAGAAGCTTGTGCATATGTTTTAAGAAAGTTTACGAATTTGTGTTGGACCACATTCAAAGCCATCTTGGGCCTCAGGTTGGATAAGCTTGGTTTAAATAATGTAGTGTAGAAATAATGGAAGCTATAGTTTCTTTCCTGTGGTTCCGAACTATAAATTCAGTTATTTAATTTCTTTTTTAAAATATACCGACAGACCTTTTAACAATACAGTTAAAATGTTAAAGTATACAAGGGCAGTTCAGAAGATATTCAGTCATTTATGGCTGGATTTTTTCTGGACAGCCCTTGTATGTATGTGAAAATGTCTCAGTTAGGTCAGCAATTCTTAACTCATGATCTTGGAGCAAAATGTGATTCAGAATTCAGGATTTTTGGATTTTAGAAAAGTAACAAGTTTTATATAATACATGTTATGTAATTTTCCTATTGAAATCTGTACCAGCACTCAGTTGTCAAATACATTATTATATCTGCTATAAAAATATGTGACTATTCACTCTGAATGGGATAAAGATCATAAACAACCTGTTGAGGTCTGCTTTTGTTGCCAGATGGTTTATAATAGAACTTCTGGTTTATAATGCTTTTAGTAATAGAATATTTTCTGCTGTATAAATGACACTCTGCTTTAATGCTCTTGGTATGTAAATTATATAAGGATGGTAAAATACAATTAATTTTATATCTTATCACCTGCTGATGTTTAGAAGCCAAATCATTGTAGCTCCTCAGTTGAATCAGTATTCAGAATTAGATACAGCATAATCAAGTGGTTAAGCGGGCAGACCCTGGATCTCAACTGCTGAAGTCTAGATTTGTATACTAGGAAAAATATTTGACTTCTCTGTGCCTCAGTTTCCTCAACTGTAGAAGTGAGGATACTAAAGGGGCCTTGAAGATTATGACCTCATGATAAATACTCAGTACATTTTAGATATTCTGTTACTATTTGAGGTTCTTAAGTTGCTTTTGCTTGTTGTTTGGTTGCATAGTAGGTTTTTCTTCTGTTTGGTTATAATTGTGTGAACAAACAAGTAGTTTAAATTTATATCTCATGTATAAATACAATTGTGAAATAAAAATAAATTCTTACAGAATTAGTTTGTATTCCTACCCAAAGGTACAAGAAACCAGAGGAGCGGAGTCCATTGGTAGCAGCAATGCAACATTTCCTGCCAGTGCTAAAGGACCGTTTTATTCAGCTTCTTTCTGATCAGTCTGATCAATCTGTTCTCATCCAGAAACAGATTTTCAAGATCTTCTATGCTCTTGTTCAGGTAATTTCTGTAAAGCAGTTTTTATATATAAAAAGTCTATCTAGATTAAGTGGATAATTTGCTAGTTAAATATAAATTGCCAAAATTATATGTATGTTAAAAGTCTCAAGCATACTTTCACAAACAATTAATTAATCTTACATTATAAATGATCGATCTCAAGTTCTCTTAAACCATCCAACACTATTTACAAAATTAGTGAATTTTCCTTATGCCTTTTATCTTTAAGAAATTACAAGTCTGCAAATCAATTACTTGATTGCAGTTTACTTCTAACAAGTACTATAATGTGCCAAAATACATAGATTGTCCCAATAATTATAAACCCTATTCCTAAACTTACACAAGAATACTAATACTGGGCTTGACTGGCACTCAGTAATGGGCTTCATCATTTCTGTGTATGTTCTAAATCCTCCTGGGATAAAACATATCCACTAAGGAAATGGTTGTGTCTATATTCTCACATGTTTCATAAGAAATGTAATTACTTAGGAAGCAGAGTTTTTGCTCAGTATTAAAATTCTTGTTCTTTTTGTGTCATATAGCCATAGAAGGATTCCTCTCATCTACTGAGATCTTAGGTTCAATTCAGGCCTTTACTAACTTTTTAAATCTCACTTAAATGGACCTGTGACTTTACCTCCACTGAGATTATAACTGACTAACTCCATTGTTTGATTGGATTTTGCATGTTTTTGCTAGATCTTTAAAGACAACCTACTGTCTCTCAATTTTAAGTTAAGGGTACATTGATGCTATTCCATTGGTTCCTTACGTAATTCTTTTTGCAGTGATTTGAATAGGCCGCATATATACTATTTTCATGTTTGCCCCCAACTGGTAGAATCTCAACTTTTTTTTTTTTTTCGGGTTTTTTTTTTTTTTTTTTTTTTTTTTTTTTTTTTTTTTTTTTTTTTTTTTTTTTTTTTTTTTTTTTTTTTTTTTTTTTTTTTTTTTTTTTTTTTTTTTTTTTTTTTTTTTTTTTTTTTTTTTTTTTTTTTTTTTTTTTTTTTTTGTATGTGGGTAGTTCCCTGTCCGGGAATCGAACCCAGGCCGCAGTGCTGACAGCACCAGTGACGAAGCCTTAAGCCACTACACCATCAGGGAACTCCGGATCTCAACTTCTAGATTAAAAATAATTATTTTGTATAAATTGTTTTAGGGCATAAGACAGAATACTTGCCTCTGCAGTGATATATATATATATAAGGCCGTGGCGGTGAGAGCGCCGAAGCCTAGCCACTACTCCACCAGGGAACCCCTGCAATGACTGTTTTGAGACAGCAATCCTGATGTAAAAACACAGCCCCTTCTCACTTAGAAAATAGATCTCCTAAAATCCTAAGTCGGGTGTTGATTTTCTGAGCCTATTAAGAGAGCCTATATAGAATATTGTTCCAGGAATGCAAGAAGGGATCAGCAGTAAGAAATCTGTTTTTGTGATTAACGCTTACATGAAAAGAGAGGATTCTAACCATCTTTGAGGATGCCAGATGAAGTGTTTGATACAATTTAATAACCATTCCTGCTTAAAAAAAAAGCTCTTAGGAATCCTGGCATAGAAATGTCCTTAAGGGGAGTTCCCTGATGGTTTAGTGGCTTAAGGCTTCGGCGCTGGCGCTGTCAGCACTGCGGTCTGGGTTCGATTCCCAGTCAGGGAGCTACCCACATACCAAAAAGCAAAAAAAAAAAAAAAAGAAATGTCCTTAACTTGATAAAAAATGTTCACTGAAAATGCACAATAAGTATCATTGTATGGTGAAAATAAGATATATTTCCAGTAATTTGGGAATAAGACAAGGATGCCCACTGTCTTGGCTACAATTCACCAGTATAGATAACTAGCCAAATCAGCAAGATAAGAAATTTGCCTGTGTACCGAAAACAGGAAATGTGGGTTGAATGATCCTTTTTTAGGTTTTTGGGAAGAGTAAAAGGAAGTGTGATTTTCTTTTATAAGGATTTTAAAAATTGATTCTCGACTTTAATTTTAATTTAGTATACACTACCATTGGAGCTTATAAATCAACAGAACCTGACAGAATGGATAGAAATTCTAAAGACTGTTGTGAACAGGGATGTACCTAATGTAAGTCTCTTTGTGTTTTCATGTATTACTAAACAAATATTTAATTATTCATTGAGAATTTTAACTATTTCCTGTAACTTTATAAACTTATATAATTTGTGATGCACATTTTTCTAGATAGACACCATTTTATTTGTTCACTTAGTATGTGCATATACTAAGTAAAAATTTGTGAAGGGTTATTTAATATATGAGGGCTGTACGGAAAGTATCCAGTTACTTAATATGAAAAATACAGGCATTTATGGCTGGGTTTTTTTGGGACAGCCCTTGTATTTTTGTTTAAGTGCTTATATATATCTTTATCTCATCCTAATTCTTATCTTAGTTTTTAATTAAGAGCTCATAATAGGTGTCACCTCACATAGTTAAATTTTTTCTTGCGATAAGAACTTTTAAGATTGCTACTCCCTTAGCAACCTTCAAATATATGATACAATATTGTTAACTATAGTTACCATGCTATACAGTATATCCCCAGCACTTAATTATCTTATAACTGGAACTTTGAACGTTTGACCCCCTGTCTAAACGTATTATGGTAATCATTTCACTCCTGTATCAGATCATTACATTATACACCTTAAAGTAATACTATGTTATTCAAGAATGGGCTGATTGATTTTACCTCCACTATAATATTGTTTGTTATATTAGATATATATAGATAGATGATACAACTGGTTCTGTTTCATCACATGGTATTGCCCCTCCATCATTCTTTCACACACAGATGCTTACATTTTTTTACCCATTGCGCAGAGAAATGGAACAGTGTTCAGACGTTTGGTGCTATTGAATTCTTAATAGTGGAAAACGTTCCTCCAATTTTTTTGAAATTTTTGGAAAAGATGAGGACTTCTTAAAGAAGATCATTCATTACAGGTGATGACACTTGGGCCCATCGTTATGACCCCAAGAACAAAAGGCAGTCCATGGAATACCACCATAAAGGATCACCTCAGCTGAAAAAACTAAAAACTCAGGCCTCAGCTGGGAAGGTGATCCTTTATGGCAGTATTCGATGGACTGAATGCCTTTTGTTCTCGGGGTCATAACGATGGGCCCAAGTGTCATCACCTGTAATGAATGATCTTCTTTAAGAAGTCCTCATCTTTTCCAAAAATTTCAAAAAAATTGGAGGAACTTTTTCCACTATTAAGAATTCAATACAGCACGCTTTTTGAACCAAACATCTGAACACTTCCCATTTCACTGTACACTGGGTGAAAAATGTAAGCCATCTGTGTGTGTAAGGTCAAGAATAATGAAGGGGAGATTCCATATGACTACATGGAACCAATTATATCCAGATATGTCTAATGTAACAAACAGTTATTACAGTGGAGGCAAAATATATCAGCCCGTTTTGTATATAAATTATATCTTAAAACAGTTCATAGCTAAATTTTTATCCTAATAATTTTTCAGACACCCATGAATCAGGGGAAGAACTTATAAATTGATGAAACTTCATAGCTGGTTGTCTTGTTTTTTTAAATAACTAGAGATACTAATGTACCATAAAATTTGACCCTTTCAAAGTGTCTAATTCAGTGGTTTTTAGTACTTAAAGAATTATGATACTATGTTTTTTTAACATTTAAACACAATTTTAAAAATAACCACACTTTTGCTTTATAATCTAGTTTTCTAGAGAGGTAGGGGAATTTACAGTTCTAAATACCTAGTATGTTTTTAGGGCTTTTACATACCTTACTTATTTAATGCTTAAAAAAAAACAACCTTGCTGAATTTATTTTAAACAGAGACATGGAAGGATTAGGTAATTTATCCAATCTAATTTTAATAGTGGCATAAGTAAAACTAACCTCCTTTTTTATAGTTTATTGCTCAAATTTTTATTTAAAAAAGTAGTGCAGAAGAAATAAATAGGACATTTATCTCTGTAGGAAATTAGTTTGATGTGTATTTTTCTGTACGCACTTAATAGAACTATATAAAGTATAACTTTAAATGTTTTCATATATATTATACCTTTTTGATGTAATTTATAATCATAAATGTGCACATATTATAAGAAAATAGGTCAGTGAGTTTTGACAGTCATATGCTGTCATGTAAACATTACCTGCAGTGGTTTGCTCTAGTCATCCCTACCATTGCCATTCTCATTTCTAGCACTGTAGATAAGTTTTGCCTGTTCTAGAACTTATAATAATATAAAAGTAATTTTTTGTATCTACCTTCTTTTGCTTAATATATTTATTAAATGTATTCATTTGTGTTATGGTTCCTCATTGCTTCTTATTGCCAAGTAATATCCCATTGTATGGTTATATGTAATAACAGTTTATCCATTCACAAGTCGGTGGTCATTGGGGTGGTGTTAGGATTTTCGTATTAAATAAAGGGGTTATGAATTTTTATACAAGTTTTTTTTATGATCACATATATTTTCATTTTTCTTGAGTAAATACCGAAGAGTGGAATTGGGTCATAGGATAGGTATATTTAACATTATAAGTAACTTTCAAAATCATTTCCAGAGTGGTTAGCTTTGCTCTCACTGGCATTGTTATGGGAATTTTAGTTCTTTCAGTATCACTCCCTCATCGTAACTTAAAAATATATCATGGATGTCTTAGGTCAATATATAGTGATCCAATCCATTTTTTTAATGTTTGTATAGTATTTCATGGATGTTCCAGAATTAAATATCCCCATCTTAATGAATGTTAAGTTTTTGGGAGCTTTTCACTATTGCAAATAGTTTTGTAAATAAATATTTTCACACATATATCTTTGTGTATTTATACTAATATTTCTGAAACTAGATTTCTGAAATGGAGTTTCTTAAGCCCTTTTGATTTGAACTATACTGGTTTTGATTAAGCTACTTGCCATAGCCTTGACTTCAGATTATTAGGGTTTTGACTCAAATGTTTGGGTTTAAGCTTTTATAAAAAATTTAAAAAGCATATGCTTTGTAAAGTAGCCGAAGCAGTAGAATTTAAGTAAGTGTTAGTATTTTTCCAAATCTAGCTTTTTGTTATGAAAGGCCAACATTGGAAGAGCATTCACGTTTTTGTTAATCTGTCCTTGCCTCATACTGTTTCTCTTAGATTGTATCATCTCTTACTGTCATTAAATAAATGTCTCTTTAAACAAGGAAACACTTCAAGTTGAAGAAGATGATAGACCTGAGTTACCATGGTGGAAATGTAAGAAGTGGGCTTTACATATTTTAGCAAGGCTTTTTGAAAGGTAAGCTCCTTGATATAATGATTTAAGTTTTTTTTTCAGGCTTTTGGTTTTATAAGTGCTGGTATAAAGCATTATAAAGAAACAATAGGCATTTTAATGTTCTTTTAGATATGGAAGCCCTGGCAATGTTTCCAAGGAGTATAACGAATTTGCCGAAGTATTTCTGAAGGCATTTGCTGTTGGTGTCCAGCAAGTAAGTCTGAGATAACTTTTGTAGGTAGAAACATGGCATTATTAAGTTAATTTCTGTCTTGCTTATCTCTGCTTTCTTCGATATCTGAAGATTACAAGTAGTAATCTAACATTTTGAACCCTGTAGCAGTTCTCAAACATTTTTGGCCTTAGGATTCATATTGAGAACCCCAACAAGCTTGCTTATATGTGGGTTATACCTAGTGGTATTTTACCATATTAGAATTTAACAGTACTAATTCATTTAAAAATATTAATCTATTATTATATATATTCATGTAGAATACAAATTTTTGTTAAAATAGCTGTTTTTCAAAATGAAAATTTTTTAGCAAGAGGAAATGGCATTGTTAAATACTTTTACTAATATCTTGAATGTCTGGCTTAATAAAAGACAGCTGTATTCTCATCTACCTCTGTAGTCAGTCTGTTTTAATTTGATTTGGTGGACATAAAGACATTTTGGCTTTAGATAGAAGAAGTTGGAATAGGAAAGAATGTTTTAATAGACTTTCCACATAATTTGACAGTGGTAGTTTCTTAAAGGGTAATTGCAACGTAGAGTTTGAAACTAACTGAACCTTTCATATTATGTTACAGTAACACCCATTGGTCTGTATTGCACTTTGAATGGGTCTTTTATCCATACACGATTTTGTAACAGTCTGGTCATTTAGAGAATGTTGACTAGTTAGTGCATATTTTCCTAATGTTAATACATTTCATTTTGCAATTTAAAAAATTACATTTGTCAATACCACCACCAGTCTCCTCAGAAATATCTTTAATATTGGAACGCTATCAGTTGAATTTAATTAGTAGGCTTAAGATTTTGAGAATTCTAATTTTGGCTCTTGAGCCATTTGCCTGCTGGAGCCCGTTCCTACCTCTTAGGAGTGTACTTTCCTTTTTAATAAACTATCTCTTTGTTTCGTCTTATTTTCCTTTTTATAAACTACTTCTTGGTTTTACCTCTTAAAAAAGGAATTCTAATTTTTCCTTGAAATCTCAAATTTTAACACCAGTAACATTGTCCATTATTTTCCTTGAAGTGACAGGCTCATTTTGTTCATTTTTGAGAAAAAAATCTGCCATACACACAACTCTAAATAACCATTATTTGTCCTACCAAGTTTTCTTGATGGAAGAAGCTACTATTTCAGCTTTGCTTCTAGCAATTGTTCTTCACTACGTAGCAGGAGTGAAGTATACACTTCCCTTTTATTAATGTTAATTATATTTCTGATTCATTAAGGATATTCTTAAGGAAAGCTGTTCTGTAATTACATAGTTGTAAAACATGACTGCTAATACTCTTCAGTGCCAGACCCATGATTAATGTTAGGCACAAGGTATTTTACCACTGTTGCTATTGTACATTCGATGGAAATCTCAACACAGCAAAAAAGACAGATAACATCTTAGCATTATTATGAAAATAGTTTTGACCTCACAGACACTTTGAGTGGTCTGTATATTAGATTTTGACAATTACTGTTCTGAAATGTGAAGTAGAATGAAAATTCTAGCCAGACATTAAATAAGTAGGTGAATGGTTTGGGTAAGGTTTTCTCAGAAGGTAATTTTAACGATATAGGGCTGTCTAGGACTTAGTTATGGTATGCTCTTAACCCTACCAGATCGCTGTACAGATTTTTCGGTAATTTCCGAATCTGCCGCTAGACCGCTGTACCTAATTTTCGAAATGAAAGGCAGACCTATTTTCTACAATGTCTCCAAGTTCCATCTTATAACCACTTGTTTGCATGTAACTAACATTTTTCTATATCATGTGGGTTTTTTCTCTTGAATGCTCAGGAGCCCAGGTATAGGGGACAGTTAGGTTCAGGGCCTCAGGTCTAGTAGGGTTAAGTAGTGTATGGTTTCCCCTTTTTTTATTAAATCAGAAAATAGTCCTTTGAGACAGTATTAACTTCAGTTTGTTTATCTAAGCATCTTGGTCTAATATGCAGTTTTAAAAATTACTTTTTTAAAGTATATGGTTTTTATTTTGTAATGATGTCAGACTTTTTAGAGGGCATTGATGAAGTGTCATATGTTTTTGCTGGCTTATACATGGTTAATTTTCTATTTAAATTTTGGTTTTGATCAAAATTTTGTTTCCAAAGGTTTTGTTGAAGGTGTTATATCAGTACAAGGAGAAGCAATATATGGCTCCTCGAGTTTTACAACAGACATTAAATTATATTAATCAAGGAGTTTCCCATGCCCTTACCTGGAAGAACCTGAAGCCTCATATACAAGTAATAATTTCTATCTGAAATGTTTTTCTAGTATTAATATAATGGAAATAACATTAATTACCATAAAGATTGAAAAATACATCTTTTGTTAACTTGAGTTTCTTGGTGTGATCCTGGTAATTGTTTTGAGAGTGGAGAAAGGAGATAGAGCACCTTGACCTAAACTTAGGAAAAGTACTTTGTGAATGTTCAAGATTATTTTTTCCATCTAAAATTGTTAACTTAAAACTTGCCTTTTAGATCTTACTGTTGGATTATGATCAGTTAACATGTAATCATGTAATTTTGAGTAAGCCAAGGAATATTACCAAATTAGTTTTGAGGATAATTGGCTTATTTATTTTCTATGAGTAATTTATTTGCTTTATTTAGACCTGTAGGACTTTATGGACTAAAATTTCATGTTATATATTATCAGAATACTTCCTTGCACACATGTTTTATTTCATAATTACTTGTTGCACAGAGGGAAGAAGGTCTACATTAATAGTTGCTCTACAAATGCAAAAAGGGTTGATACTGAGCTTTAAAAATATGTATTACAGGGTTACTTTTATTTTACCACTTAACAGAAATTTGAAGGTTTAAATTTGAGGACTGACTTAAGGTTATTACTTTCTTAACTTTTAAATTGCAGGGCATTATCCAAGATGTTATTTTTCCATTGATGTGCTATACAGATGCTGATGAAGAACTTTGGCAAGAAGACCCTTATGAATATATACGAATGAAGTTTGGTAAAGAATCTGTACTGTTTTAGAAATAAAATATGTCAGTTAAGGTTGTGTATAGGAGGTGTTTAAGGCCTTTTGCCTTTGGTACTGAAAAATCTTTGTTGTTTCAATGTAAGTTTTCAATTGTTTAGACTGTAAGGGGAGTTATTCATTAGTTATGACATTTGATAAAGATAATCTTCATTTTCAGGAGACACAGTAGTGTTATTAGATAATGTTTGTGGCACATGCCAAAACTGTTAGGAATTCAATATTATACCTTAACACTAAGTGTCTAATACTTTTGGACCCTATGTGAGTCATCATGTATGTGGGACTTGAGAAAATGTGTACTAAGAGCTAGAGAATTGTAATTTGGCTAATGCTGAATATTAGTCCTTCCACCAAAATCTTATGTGCTTTTAATAGTTTTTATTTTTGTGATGCTATTGTGAAAATTCTCAGTAGTATTGTTTCGTATGAAAGAAAATAATCATTAGGAGAAATTGATGGATTAATATTTAATTTCTACAGAAAAGACTTGGGAAAGACTTGTAAAATTATATGGAGATCTGGATTTATTTTCATATGCACCTTGAGTGAAGATTTAACAATAATTTAAGGTTTTTTTTTGTTTTGTTTTTTGTTTTTTTAAGAGCATCATTAATTCTGTGGGAATGTTTGTTGAAGAAATTGAAATTACTGTTTTCTGTATCAATTTTAAATTTATTCTCTAGATGTGTTTGAAGATTTCATTTCTCCTACCACTGCTGCCCAGACACTTTTGTTTACAGCCTGCAGTAAAAGGAAAGAGGTAGGTTATTAATTGGGTAGAATACTTTAGCCATTTAAAGTTATATTGTCATTAATTTTTTTTTTTTAAGGATTATTGGTTTATCCAAAAAAGTTTTCCTTTTCCTTTTTAATCTAGGTACTACAAAAGACTATGGGATTTTGCTACCAGATTCTTACAGAACCAAATGCTGATCCTCGGAAAAAAGATGGAGCCTTACATATGATTGGTTCTTTAGCTGAAATACTTCTAAAGGTATTTCTTTGTGTGTATGTGTGTTGTGTGTGTGCACACTGAAGTGGTTTAATAATAACTTTTTTGAGATACAATTCACATACCATATAGTTGGCCCTTAAAGTGTACAATTCAGTGGTTTTTAGTATATTCTCAAAGTTATATGACCATCACCTCTAATTCCAAAACATTTTAATAGCCCCACAAAGAAACCCTATTAGTAGTTATTCCATTTTATGTGAGACCTCCAAACCATAGGCTATGTGTAATCTATTTATTGTCTCTGGATTTGCCTACTCTGGACATTTCCTATAAATGGAGTGATACAACATGTGGTCCTCTGGGTGCCTTTTTTTACTTAGCATAATGTTTTCAAAATTAATCCATGTTGTGGCATGTGTCAGTACTGTATTCCTTTTTATTGCCAAGTAATATTCCATTGTTTTGATATGCCAGATTTTGTTTATCCATTCATCAGGTGATGGACATTTGCATTATTTCCACTTTTTAACTATTGTGAACAGTGGAGCTACGAACATTTGTGTATGTGTTTTTTGTGTGGACATACTGTTTTTACTTCTCTTGGGATATACATATACATATATATGTATGTATGTATGTATAGGCAACCCCCGTATAACATGGCACTTCCATAACAGGGTTTTGCTCTAAGATGGTTTATGAATTTGTACAACACAGCATCCTAGAACACAGTTTCCCTCTAACATGGTTTGAGATAAGAGCTTTTAAGAGCAAAAAATATCTCATTCAAAATCAGGAAAATGCCCAAACGTGGACCGTAATAAAAGGTGTTAGGAGCAAAAAATATTTAATTCATATTAATATGTTATACTTTAATAAAGATATTTCTCTTAATTACAAAAATATAATAGTACTTTTTTTAATTTTTGGAACCTAACCCCCTTTTTTTGTATTAGTTCTTTGTTTCATGTAACACAGATTTGGATAACAGCATTTTCAGGAACCTAACAACCGTGTTATATGTGGGGTTACACACACATACACACATACCAAATTTCTGGTCATATTTTGAAAAAACTGCCAGAGTGCTTTCCAAAGTGGCTGGCTATTCCATTTTGTATTGTCATCAGCAGCGTATGAAGGTTCCAGTTTCTGTGTCCTCATCAACACTTACTATTCTGTCTTTTTTGTTAAAGCTGTGCTAGTTGGTATCAGATGGTTTCTTGCTGTGCTTTTGATTACATTTTCCTGATGACTAACGATATGGAGAACCTTTATGTGCTTTATGTGGCCATTGTACATGTTCTTTGGAAAAGTGTGTATTCAAATCCTTTGTCTATTTTTAATTTGGTTGTTTTTATTGTTAAATTGTTAGAGTTCTCTAAATACTAGGCCCTTTTCATATATATGTTTGCCAGTATTTTCTGCCATTTTATGGGTTATCATTTCACTTTCTTGATAGTGTCCTTTGAAGTATAAGTTTTGATATGATTTTGAAATGATGTCCAATTTCTAATTTTTTTTGTTGCTTGTGCTGAATGTACTTCTTTTTTCATGAGTTTCCTTTTCATGTTGCAAGATAATTGTAAAATAGTGGTTATGTTCTTCTCAAAAATTTGATCTTTAAGGAAATTTGTACATTAAATACAACCTAGGAACGAGCATCATGCTTTTGTGACAAATGTCGAGGAAAGAATGAATGACTGGATTAGATTTATCTTTAAAATCCTCACTTTAATTGTATACATTGTGTCTGACTTCTTCATAAATAAGATCTGAAATTTGCTTTCACTTTAAAGTTAATAAATGGCAACTATTCAAATTGTAAGTAAATATTTAGTTGCAGTATATCCAACTCCTAATAACCTTGCTCCATATGCTGCTGTATAGACTTTGCCACCATTAATTTGTGGGTATATTTTGTGTATCTTTCAGTTTTTCTATATCTTTCTACTCATCATTCTCTTAGTTCATAAAACATAAATTAAAAAGTTATTATTTGTCATGTGGAAGGTTGAGAATTGAGTGAATTCTCTTGACACATACAGAATTTAACTTTTTTATTATTTTTTAAAATGTTTTATATTTGTAATTCTTTTTTCATCCATCTGATTTAAAAACTGCATTAAGTAATCATTTCGAGTATATTAATTTTAAATATCTGCAGACATACAGTGAAGAAATACATCATTTTAAAATAATTTTAGATTTACAGAAAAATTACAAAAATAGTTCTTATTACTCTTCATCCACCTTCCCCTAATGTTATCATATTAGTCATGCCATAATTCTCAAAACCAGGAAATTAATATTGATACACAATTAACTAATGTACAGACCTCTTTCACATTTTATAAGATTTTTCACTAATGTTATTTCTGGTCTATGATCCATTCCAGGATCCCACATTGCATTCAGTTCTTGTGTCTCATTAGTCTTCTTCAGTTTTGTAAGTGTTTGTCAGTTTTTAATGTTAATTTAATATGTAATTCAAGGACCTCTTCTTAAAAGCATGTTACCATTTAGAAAATACAAGTATCTTTTTAGATATCCACATTATTACCTTGAAAACAGGATGTTTCTCAATCTGTAATGTTCATTTACAGCCTTCCTAGAGGTTTTTTTTATTATAATAGTTTTATAAGAAAAAAGTTGTATAAAGTAAGGAATAAAATTAACCACATTTCATTACTCAAACACCATTGCTCCTAAGATTTGGCATGATTGCTTTCTAAACAAATGATATAAAAATGTTTAAAAATGTATTCAGTGTTTTTTGATGGTGAAGTTTGAAAAAAAATTGGATATGGACCCTGGAATTCAAAGACAAAATAAATGTATGTTTTAACGTATAGTAGTAATTTTTAACACTGGTGTATCTATTTGGCATTTGGTTATATTTAGAACTCTTTAAAAAAATAATTTTTGTTTATATTTACAGAAAAAGATCTACAAAGATCAAATGGAATACATGTTGCAGAATCATGTATTCCCTCTCTTCAGCAGTGAACTAGGCTACATGAGAGCGAGGGTATGTTTTAAAACTGGCTTAATTTATATATTTATGTGAACTTACAAATGGAAACTTTTTAATGTTCACTTTAAAGGCCACATTTCATCTTAGACTTCTGTTTCGTGTAAGTCTTTAAATGGCTGCTATAATGTGTGCATAGTTTTCATCTGTGTCTGATAGCAGTCTCTGTCTTGTGTTTTGCATTCAGATCTTGCTATCCACACAAACATGCAGCCAGAGAGTAAGTTGGGATCATAGTACTGGTCTAGTGTTGTCTTAATGGACATAATTTACCACTGACCAGCCTCCAAATTCCCATACACGGAACTGTGGGAATAGAGATAACTATAGCAAGTTTAATGTATTTATAGTAACTCACTGCATTTTTTTAAAAAAAGGCTTGCTGGGTCCTTCACTATTTTTGTGAAGTGAAGTTCAAAAGTGACCAGAATCTGCAAACGGCCTTAGAGCTGACACGAAGATGTCTGATTGATGATAGGGAAATGCCTGTGAAAGTGGAAGCTGCTATTGCACTTCAGGTGTTGATCAGCAATCAAGAAAAAGGTAATTGGGTTTATATTTCAGAAATAGTACATTGTGTTTACACATAATTGTACAGGATATAATCCTACAGACATGATACTTTATCTTCCTTTTTATGTGAAAGTATCTTTTTTACTCTTTGTTATATGTTGTATCAGGTTTTAAGGAGTTTTAACTATTTTGGACAAATTTTTTTTCTCTTTTCCTCTTTCAGCTAAAGAATACATCACACCATTCATCAGACCTGTAATGCAAGCTCTTCTTCATATTATAAGAGAAACAGAAAATGATGATCTTACTAATGTTATTCAGAAAATGATCTGCGAGTATAGTGAAGAAGTTACTCCTATTGCAGTAGAAATGACGCAGCATTTGGTATGTTATTTGAATCAATCATTTATGCATTACTTATAGGAGGTATTTATAATACATAGTTTACTGTATGTCAGATACTGTTGTAAATAAACCCTTGATATATATATTTAACTTCATTTAATTTTCATGCAATCCTATGTGAGAAATATTCCTGTATTGAGAGAAAATGTGAGGTGTAAAAAGGTTAAATAACTGGCTCATAGCTAGAGTGGGTGGGACTGGGATTTATATCTGAGCTTTATGCCTTTACAATGCAAGTTCTTATCCACTACTGCATGTTGCATTATGATTGCCTTGTTCATGTCATTTCTTGGTATTCTGTGGATAAACTTAAAGATGAAGTATGAGGTTGGACAATTAATTTCACGAACACATCCTAGGAAAGGCGCTATATACCTCATTGCTGAATATCACTACAGTCACCTTTGAAGTACTGAGAAGCTATGCATGGACACCAGTACTAGTCCACTCTTCAAAGCAATTTTAGAATACTTTTTCTGGAATGGCCATCAGAGCTGTCATCCTACCTAAAATCTGACCATTAAGTACACGAACTTGCCACCGTGCGCTTATGTTGGCAGCACTGTTTAAAACAGCTTGGTAAGTCATAATCTTGCCAAGTTCAGGAACTTAATTGTCAGATTTTGGATATGATGACAGCTCTGATGGCCGTTCCAGCGAAAGAATTCCAAAATTGCTTTAAAGGGTGGATTATATGCTGGCATCAGTGCATAGCTTCCCAAGGTGAGTACTTTGAAGGTGACCATAGTGATATTAAGCAATGAGGTGTGCAGCACCTTTTTAGGATGGGTTCTCAAAATTAATTGTCCAACTTCATAGGCATAATAGTTAACAAATTTTTAAAAATTAATTATGTAAATAATAGTTATTTTATAGATGACATTAGTTTACTATACATAGCTTTAAACTTATGACAATTAAGTAAATTATTTAAGGGTAATAGCAGGTATGAACATGTGCCCAACAAGTATCTATTCCTTTCCCCTATACAATGATTTATTTGATGCAGTTTATACTCCTGCCTAGTATTGAGGTTTCAAGAATCTAACGCTTGATATTTGCTATGGACTTAAACAATGGCAAAGGGTTTTGTGAAAAAAAAGTATATTCTTAACAGCTGAATTTGCAATGGGTAAAGACATTTGAATAAAGGTAGTATTCATTGAGTATGTATGTTGCATTTATAATACAGGAGGTGCCAAATAAATTAGTATACATATTTTAAGAAAGGGAAAAAAAACTATTAAAATTGTAATACTCAATATATACTGATACCAAATATGAATACAAGTCACATTTGACTTCTACGATTATAAGAGGTGCTCAAAATGGTTACCATCAGTGTCCAGACACTTCTGATTATGGCAGACTACTGCTCGAGCAATTTTGACTTGTTGCTGTGCGAGGCTGCCTTGAACAACTGTGCTTCCACCATTTTCTTTGACTGTCCTGCCTGTCTCATGGTGATGCTAGCATTCATTTGACTAATGCCATCTTTTGAGCCAACGTCATACTACACATTGCTACTGTAACTCAATTCAACTTCAAAGAGTTATACATAGATAACATCTCTTAATGTGTATACATTTTTTGGCACTGCAGTATATTAGCTTGATTATTAGTTATGACTCCTCAAAAGTTTGTTTCAAAACAATTGACTGTTACAACAGATAAAACCTTGATGATTAATATACCTATATTTGGGCATTGTCAAATACTAGCCAGCAATATTAATAAAAATATTCATAATACTAAACAGTTTCTGTGCTTTGCCTCATTTAATCCTCAGTATCTCTATAAAGTTCCCAGATGAAATTAAGGTCCCATAGTAAGTAGCAGAGCGGTACCATTTGATTATAGAGCCCAAGCTCTTAATTACTGTTCAATAATCAGTTTGGAGACATTGGTTGTGCCATTCCAGTGACAGCATTTTAAAAATCAGAAGTTTTAGGTCAAAATGTGTTTATACTAATATAATAGCAAACCTAAATTATATTGTCTTGAATCTAGGCAATGACATTTAATCAAGTAATCCAGACTGGGCCAGATGAAGAAGGAAGTGATGACAAAGCAGTTACTGCTATGGGAATCCTGAATACCATTGACACACTTCTTAGTGTAGTTGAAGATCATAAAGAGGTAAAGAAATTATCCGGTGTTAAAAAGGTTTTAGGTTATTTCAAGCCATTCTTCAACAACTGTTCTATGCTTTTTGGAGGGTTCTGACTTATAATTTCACCTTCTCACGTTGGATTCTGCCATCTTTTAACTAGTTTCCTTGTAAGGACAAAATTGGTTGGTACCTTATTTTAGGTTCCTTACTATTAGAAGGAGTAGGAATAAGTTATTTGTATTACCATGTCTTTACTTCAGGATTTTGGTTCTCTCTTAGGTTACCTGTCTCAGATCCAAAAGTGTGATAATTCCTAGGAAAACATAATCTACCTGGTTTTCCTTTTCAATAAAAATGTGGTTTTTTTAAATTATGGTAAAATATGTAACATAAAATTTGCCATCCTAACTTTTTTAAGCATACGGTTTATTGGTGTTAAGTACATTCACATTGTTGTATAATCATCACCATCATCTTCCTAGTTCTTTATTATCTTTTTAGAAAGTTAAGAGAATTGTAATCATGGATTTTAAAAACTGAATTATTTTAAATATATAAAATAAATATACAGAGAAGACTATAACCAATATCCTTTAACGACCACTTAAATTTGTTAGATTTTAACATTTTACAGTATATCCTTTAGGCTCTTTCCAGAAAGAAAAACAATTTCACTTAGATGGTACTTTGGGGTGCCACTTTCTAATCTCATTTTCCTACTTCCTTCTTTTAGAAGTAATGATTGTCTTGAATTTGGTGTTTATAAATTCCAGTGCAGATATTCATATCCCTAAGTTATGTTTTCAGATTATCTACAAATTGACTTTTGCAACATGAGAAATTATTTTTGTGTTCTAGATTATAATTGGAGATAGGCAGAGCCCTATAACTAAGACATCTTATGGTTAACAAATCAATTATTTACTGTGTTTGAAGAACGTATTAAGCATAATATGTATTTGAGATGGGTGTTCTGCTTTTATATCTGATTAGCAGATTTTATCTTTTTCCTTTCCTCCTTTTAAAACATTTTGATGGATTTCAGAGATTTGGGATCTAATTGAGGACCATCCCAAATTAAAAAGAAATTTGTATTTTCTGTTTGTCTTGCATGACTTGGAGGCCTGGTTCACTGTCTAATATAATTATGTAAATGGAAGTGACTTACGAATTATTGGGAGAGGTGGGAATAATGCCTTCTTTCAAATAATTTTTCTGTAAGCCACTGACAGTGACTTTCAGTTACATCTGAGCTGAATTAATCTATATACACAAAAAGATATAAAGTCTGTCTTTAGAATGTTTATGGCTCCTTTATTTTCATAATTATTTCTATTTTTCTAGAATGTTATGTTTTCCTTTCCTTTTTAGGTAAGCTACGTGTTATTCCTTGTATTTGTCTCATTGTAATAGTACTTCATTAAATTTGAATCCCACTTTGATTCACAGCATCATCATGAGTCATTTTGAAGCAGATTTAAAATGATTTCCTAACAATATTTTTATATTTAAATGCAATGAATTGTATTAACATTATTTAGTAATTCATTGAGTATGCTGAAATTCTATATATTTTTTTCTTCTTTCAGATAACCCAGCAGCTTGAGGGAATCTGCTTACAGGTTATTGGAACTGTTTTACAACAGCATGTCTTAGGTATATATACCTCTGCTTGTGCTAACAATTTACTGCTGTTTGATATCACCAAGCATTGTCCTAACAACTGACTCAATGTTCTCTTTTAGAATTCTATGAGGAGATCTTCTCTTTAGCACATAGTTTGACATGTCAGCAAGTGTCTCCGCAGATGTGGCAGCTTCTACCTCTAGTATTTGAGGTTTTTCAACAAGATGGCTTTGATTACTTCACAGGTAAATCAAATTAGCATAAAAATAATTAGGATTTCCCCCATTTGGGTTCATTTTTAGTGTATCAGTAGAACACATACTTTTGAATATTTTAAGTGCTTTACTGTTTGGATAAATTATCAGTAGTAGTTAATGCTCAAGGATCACCCATAACACTTTTCCCATTGCATGTTGTTATTTCTGTTGTGATTGTTAATTGCTTTATACTTTTTCCTTTAACACATCTTACCCCACCCTCCTGCCCTTGTCAGTCTTCTTTATATAATCTTTTCAACTACTAAATATAAAGGAATTCACTTTTAAAATTACAATATCTTACAACATCTAATTATAAATGAATATACCTTAATTAAAAGTGAATGCTAGAGACAAAACAATCTGAGATTTGCTTTCTTTTTCTAAGGAGATTTTTCAGAAACAAAGCATTTGTGTTAGTAAAGAATTTAATGGATGCTTTTTATTAATACAGATATGATGCCTCTGCTTCATAATTATGTGACCGTTGATACAGACACACTTCTATCTGATACCAAGTATCTTGAAATGATATACAGCATGTGCAAAAAGGTGGGTCATTTTTTAATTAATAGAAGAACGTATGTCATGTCATGTTCCTGGTGCTATAAAAAGTATGAAATTGTGAAGCTACATGATACTACAGTATGGCAAACATATTATATGGGTCTGATAGAATAAGGGCTTTAAAAGTTGTAACCTAAAGAAGACTTTGAATCCTAGGTGTCACAGTAATGGGTTTGACAAGTATTTGTCTTCTGTCTGCCTCTGACATTGAATTGGAGTTATAAATGTTTTTGAGTTTTAGAGTGCTTGGAGCTTGCCTTAACCCTGGGCCATGAACTACTATTTATTTGTGGCCTGTTAGGAATTGGGTTGCACAGCAGGAGGTGAGCCATGGGCAAGTGAGGAGAGCTTCATCTGTATTACAGCCGCTCCTAGTCGTTCACATTACCGCCTGAGCTTTGCCTCCTGTCAGATCAGGGGTGGCATTAGATTAATTGTATAATTATTTCATTATATATTACAGTGTAATAACAATAGAAATAATGTGCAAAATAAATTTCTTTTTTTCTTTTTTTTTTGTTTTTTGGTTTGTGGGTAGTTCCCTGACTGGGAATCAAACCCAGGCCACAGCGCTGACAGCGCCAACACTGAAGCCTTAAGCCTCTACACATCAGGGAACTCCCAGCAAAATAAATTTAATGCACATGAATCATTCTGAAACCGGTCTCTGGTGCCAAAAAGATTGGGACCACTGGACTTGTTCTTTGCTAGACTTTGAATCAAAAGTAGGAAAGAATCTAGAACTTGAGAGATTTTTGAAAGGATCAGGAATTGTTAGAGATGTTTTATAAAGAAAAATTCTTGGAGGCTGCAGGTTTATGGAAGCTACACAATAATTATATAGTAAATAGCAAGATTGTAAAATGTGAGGGTTCATTTTAAAAAGTCAAAAGTATGGTGCCATTTTTTGAAAAAAATCATAAGATAAATTTATGGTGAATGCTACTTTTTAAAAAAAAATGCTTTTCTTCAACTAGAGATACGGGTAAAATATTTGAATTGGGATCCTTGTGTAAATATCAAAGTAGATGTAATTGGTAACATTTGAATTTCTAACAGAGCTTGTTGGGAGGCAGTAGGCTGTTTAACACCAGGCATTTAAAAACTGATTTTGCTCCGTGAACATTTTAGATGTGCTTTTTCTGGGAGTTCCCTTGTGGTGTAGTGGCTTAAGACTTCGGCCCTGGCGCTGTAAACGCTGTGGCCTGGAGTCAATTCCCAGCCAGGGAACTACCCACATACCAAAACAAAACAAAAAAGAAATAGATGTGCTTTTCCTCATTGATTTCTTTTCTTTCTAAATATTTAGTCACAAAATAATCGTCTAGTTAGTTATGTTATCCAGTATTTATTACCAATAACATTATTAATGTTAATATGCTGGGAACATATATTATATCTATACCATTGTATTCCAGAACACTTACCTTAACACTTTCATCCCTCTAGTGCTAGCTAGTTCCATGTTTTTTATTTCTTATCTGTGGACATCTGCCATCAACAAATTACCTCCTCCTCCTCTCCCAATTCAATGTCAGTATTCTTGATGTTTTGATTATTTGTGTAAAGAAAAAGCTTTACTAGCAATACTAGCTTAGTTTTTTGTAGTTCTTTGCATGATAGCCAGATAGCCCTAAGAAAGATGAAGGTACTTTGGCATGTTTGCATGAGAACTTAGTGGCTGTCAATATGTTGGAGTCCAGAAAGACACTACAGGGAAGGTGGATTTAATTATAATTGCTGGAATATGACAGATAGGTGAACAACTCTACATTCTCACAGATGCTTTAGAATCATTCATATTAATTTAGATATCTTAAAAGACTAGACGGGGATGGACATTCTCATAATGGAGGCTTTCATGACACCTCACTGCAATTTATATTTTGTTGATTAGGTTCTTACAGGAGTTGCAGGAGAAGATGCAGAGTGCCATGCAGCAAAATTATTAGAGGTCATCATTCTACAGTGCAAAGGGCGTGGCATCGACCAGGTCAGTGAGGCTAATTGTTAATTATTCATACATGAAGCTTCAGAGAAGGAATCTCCCTGCACTTTTTTTCTTGGCCATGTTACATGTTTTGTACATTATTGTTTATTATGACACCTAGATAACATTGGTTTAAAACTTAACCAATATATAATAATGATCATATGTTTAATATGTATTGTTAAATATGGCAAGTTTTATGGCTACTTATTACTACGCAAGGTAAGTTTTGACTTAAAGATTTTTTTATAGTATGTTGTGAGAGTATTGCTTGCCGTATTATCACTTTGCAGTAAGACAGGTTGTCATTAAATTTCTATGGTCAGTTTCAATAGGATTTTTTTTTTCCAGCTTTATTGAGATATAGTTGAAATATAACGTTATGTAACTTAAAGATGACAATGTGATGAGTTGATGTATGTATATGTTGTGAAATGATTACCACTGTAGGGTTAGTCAATGGGAGTATTTTGAATCCATGATTGCTGTTGTGGTGAGGCTCTCATATCTCAGCTAAGACTTGTTTTTCCTTAAAATTAGATTTCCTGTTGAAACATCTCAACAATAAAAACTATATCACCTAAAGGCGAAAAGGGTTTAGTTGAGGGAACAAATAAGTTAATATGGGTAGGATAGTTAGATTGCTGTTACTTAAAATTTGGGAATATTTTGCTTGTCTTCTTTACAGTGCATTCCCTTATTTGTGGAAGCAGCTTTAGAGAGACTGACAAGAGAGGTGAAGACAAGTGAACTTCGAACAATGTGCCTGCAAGTTGCCATTGCAGCTTTGTATTATAATCCACACTTACTTCTCAACACCTTAGAAAATCTTCGCTTCCCTAATAATGTTGAACCAGTTACAAATCATTTTATTACACAGTGGCTTAATGATGTTGATTGTTTCTTGGGGTAAGTGAAATATACTGGATATTTGTTTATTTAATTTTGTAAGGAACTCTATTTTTAAAAAAAGAAAGAAGAAAATCTTTATTTTATTTTTTAGGCTACATGACAGAAAGATGTGTGTTCTGGGCCTGTGTGCTCTTATTGATATGGAACAAATACCACAAGTTTTAAATCAGGTTTCTGGACAGATTTTGCCAGCTTTTATCCTTTTATTTAATGGATTAAAAAGAGCATATGCCTGCCATGCAGAACATGAGAATGACAGTGATGAAGATGATGAAGCTGAAGATGATGATGAAACGGGTAAGGAATTTGTGATAAAGGAAGCCAAACCTACCTAGTTAGAAGTATCACTAATTAATTTTGTTTTGTTAGCCCTTTTAAAGAATTGTGAGATCATAGCCAAATGTTTTCAGGTTCATTCATTCATAGAAGACTGTTTTACCTTCTCACTGGTGTTAAGGTTCATGAAGGTAGGAACTTCATCTTTATCTCTAACACTTACAGCAGTTCTAGACATTTATATGGTTTTTAGAATTGGCAAACATGTATCATTTACTAATGCTAAAACCTAAACACCCTAGCACTATAAAATTAAGTCAATTGAATATTGCCTAATACATTTCACCTGTAAGGCACTTTAGACTGACTACAACAGAATAAATTGATAGAATGCTGGTTAAGAGAAATTACTGTAATGGTTCCAAAATAAGATAGTTATTGCCATTTTTGTCTCTTATCATTTACTAACTTAGCTCGCCTTTAAAAAAAAAAAGTTACAAAATGGGTTCTGTGGATATAACATAAACTATATCACTTTATTATTGGTGTTCGGTTTGGTATATAACGTTAAGGTCTAGAGCACACCAAGTGCTCAGTCTCATGCAGTTTTTTATTAAACATCTAATATTAAGGTTTCTTGGATTTCTGTGAGAATTTTTTTCTATTTATTGATGAAAGAGTTCCTGGAACTCTTCCTTAAATTTATTCAATTGTGATTTGTAATTTACTAACAGTTATCACTGTCAGTTTGTTGAGTAACAGAATATTTCAGTAGTAACAAAAGCATCTATTTTATGACTTCCCAGAGGAACTGGGGAGTGATGAAGATGACATTGATGAAGATGGTCAAGAGTATTTGGAGATTCTGGCTAAGCAAGCAGGTGAAGACGGAGATGATGAAGATTGGGAAGATGATGCTGAGGAGACTGCTCTGGAAGGCTATTCCACAATCATTGATGATGAAGATAACCCTGTTGATGAGTATCAGATATTTAAAGCTATATTTCAAAGTAAGTCAACTCATTGTACATAAATCCATCTATATGATCCATTTCCCCGAGTCAATCTGTTTTTATGTCTTTTAAAGAGATTTTGAGTATATCAAACCCAAAATGATTTATAGTTGTTAGGCAAAGTAACAAAAGTCATTTTTACTGTTGTCTTAGTTTGAGAGCATTTACCTCGTCCCATTATTTTATTTAGATTATAATTTTGAAATGTGCACATTATAGGAAAATAGTGTAGGTGAACAAGTTTCTATAAAGAAAATTCTTTTTTCCCATTTCTGATTTCTTAACCTCCCAGCTTTACCCAGAAATATCCACTTTTCTGGCTTTGTGTGTTTATGTATTTGTGTATCCTTTCTTCGCAGCCAAATCCTATTGAGAATTTGACCATTTATAAATAATGGCCTTAGAGTCCCTTTTTTTTTTTTTCCTGTGTCACAGTGTGTGTGAGTACTGAATATTAGATGCCAATTTGTTTTTTTTTACCTTCATTTACTTGGATTTCAACAAAACATAACATTTCCCTCAGAATTAATTATTGTGCTGGTTATCATTCCCATACTTACAAAGTTTGATGTAGAGTAAGTTCTCTAGTAAGTCTTCCATGTCCACGACAAAGCAATTTTGATGCAAGGTTGCAGAAACAAAGAAATGGTTTCTGAGCTACAGGGCAGGCAGCAAGAATTGATTGAGGTACCAAAAACACTGGCTTGCTTTTGTCCATGGCTTTGTATTTTGTAGACTTAAACATGTCAATAAAAGATTAAGGGATTAAAATAAAGGGGCCATACATAGTGAATGCAATAGAACAGAAATAAAAATCAAGTAATTGAATGCTAGATTTCCCCTACAAAATACCTGGCACACCTACTATATGAGGAAATCAGTTTTCATTCTTGAAATTACTCTAAAAATGTTTTTTGTGGAAAATCTTTATAGAAAACATTTTCTCTCATTCTTTGTCTCTCATTCACCAAATTATACACACCCCTTGGTATGGCTATTTAATTGAAATAGGTAAATACATGGTCAGACTTGATACCATTATATATCAATTTCTCTAGTGCATGTTTTCATGAAAAATTGTGAGATTTTTAATACCTGGTCTTGTGACATGCTGGGAAAATTTGTTTTCCTTTTTTCACAGATTGAGTTTGGCCATAATTTAAGCTATAATATCAAAAATGTGTGAGCATTTCCATTTTAATTTCAAGTTAAGCCTTGGTGAGGAAAGACAGTAGGTGTATTTAAGAAAGGATTTTGAATAGGCAGTAATTGGGGATTTGAGAATTCTAACCAAAGCAGTCTTGATGATTATCAGGTTGCTTTAATTCTGAAAATCTGTTAAGGTGATTAGGTTTTTTTTCCACATTTACCTTATTTTGTTACTTACCTTACTTTGTTACCATTTAGGCTCTGAATCCTTATTTGCTAGAGATAGGAATCTGTGAGAATGATTAGATATTTTGATGCATAAAACTAAACTAGGATCCCCCCCCCCTTTGTATCATTTGTTTCACAAATAACTTATTAGGGGGTTATAAATAAGCCAGAATTTTTTTTGTGTGGTGGGGGTAGTTCCCTGGCTGGGAATAGAACCCAGGCTGCAGCGTTGAGGGCACTGAAGCCTAGCCACTACACCACCAGGGAACTCCCCTAAGCCAGAAATTTAGTACTGGAGGTGGAGTATGGGAACAGAATAGAAAGGAACTACCAGGTCTCTCTTATTGCCTTTTTTTTTTTTTTTTTTTTTTTTTTGATAGCTATACAAAATCGTAATCCTGTGTGGTATCAGGCTCTGACTCATGGTCTTAATGAAGAACAAAGAAAACAGTTACAGGATATAGCAACTCTGGCTGACCAAAGAAGAGCAGCCCATGGTATGTTAATTGACCACAGCTCCTCTCTAATGCAATTAATGATTTGATAGAGCTTTAAAAATTTATATAAAATGACTTAAAATTATATAAAAGCTGCAGTTGTTGAAGGTGATAGGAATGTAATCTGAAGGAAAGAAATGAATTTTGGCTGTAGAGTACTGATTTTAAGTGTAGTTGAAGACTACTTTGAGTGTGCATTAAGTTTTGGTAAGATTGCTTTAAGCTCATGTTGATGGCTTGATAGTCACAAACCCTGTTAAAAATGTAAAAACACATTTAAAGTTGTGAAAACTGCTCTTTTTTAGAAGTATACTGGGGGTGCCCAAAAAAAGGTATGCACGTTTTAAGCGATGTTACCTGTGTATTACTTTGTGAAGTTGAATTAATTATGGTAGCAGTGTGTAGTATAACATTTGCTCAAAAGGTGGTGTTAATCAAATGAATGCTAGCTAGCGTCACCATGCAACAGGCAGGACAGTCAAAGATAATGGCAGAAGCACAGCTGTCGTTCGTACAAGACCATTTTGAAGTGGTATTTGAAATTTGAGAACATTGTTTGCATTTCCCCCATGTTCTCCTGACTTAACACGGCTTGACTAT
Source organism: Lyroderma lyra (assembly GCA_004026885.1). NCBI lineage: Eukaryota > Metazoa > Chordata > Mammalia > Chiroptera > Megadermatidae > Lyroderma > Lyroderma lyra. The sequence continues at coordinate 9,096 of PVJL010003666.1, read as the reverse complement.
GGTGTACTGTAGAAAACCAGCTACACTGGCAGTATTTGGGAAGAAATTGAAATTGCACATTGCTCAAGTCATAGTTCACCATAACCAGAAGTGTCTGGATGCTGATGTAACCCCTTTGAGCACCTCTTGCTTGTAATTGCAGAAGTCAAATGTGAATTGTATTCATCTTTTGTTACCAGAATATGTTGAGTATTACAATTTTGATAGTTTTTTCCTTCTTAAAATGTGTATACATGTTTTTGGTACCCTCTGTATTAAAGAAAACCCCAGACATTATCTTGTCATCTTCAAACATTCCAGTCACTATGCATTTCAAAAGGGACATTTTAGATAATGCATAGCCTAACAATTTTCTTTGTCTTAATACTGTTAGTCAAACTACTTTTATATTCAAAGAAGGATCCTCCTCATAAAGAAGGCACAGTTTTCTAAAGTATTATATTTGGGTTTGCCTGCATTAGATTCCTTAGCTTTTATTTCCTTTGGAGATTGATATGTGCTGATTATTTGACAAAAAATGGGGTAAAGATTTTTTTCAAAACAACGGGAAGTGAAAGTTGGCTAGGAAGTCTACAGATTACGACAGGAAAGTGTATCTTCTCTACATAATATACTCTCTTGGCTCCTATGCATTTGAAGGGAGAACTTTAGAACTTCATGCCTAATACTAGTAAAGCAATTGTTAACACTCAGTTTCTTTCTCCAAAGTAATAAGATGATCAAATGCTCTATTAAACTATCACTTACTTGTTTTCTAGAATCTAAAATGATTGAGAAACATGGAGGATACAAATTCAGTGCTCCAGTTGTGCCAAGCTCTTTCAATTTTGGAGGCCCGGCACCAGGGATGAATTGAGTTCTCACTTTCCTGCTGTGTGAGTGTAGTGAAGAGCTTGTGTTCCTCCTAGTAGCGGTTCCAGAACTGGTTTGTGTTATCTACTCTAAACTAATTGATCAATAGATGGATAAAAAAACCCCAGGAGGTGGGACCTGATCATGCAACTTGGCACTGAAAAAGAAGCCAGAGGGATTGAGGGTGGGGGGAGGAAACTTGGGGAGGGTGGGTATTTTCTTTATTTTTTGAAGAAAGTAAGATTCTGACTGAAGTTCAAGTGACACTGTGGAAATATGAAACAAGAGGGGATGTCATGAAGGCAGCTTTTCTTTTTCTGAGGAAAAAATAGGCATGGGCTACAGGACTATTTAAATTGTCTCATTTACAGTATAAGCTCAAAGGTAGATGTAATTGTTACACCTATGAGTATTTGTCTGATTTCTGTCTCTTCCTCACCATTGGGTATCTATTCTTCATATGTAAATAAGTAAGGTAATCAATAACCTTATTCAGTCTTCATCATTTCATTCATCAAAGATTGTTCCTATGTAGATTATTGGACATTTATTGTAGCACTACATAATTGATTAAAAAAAAATCTGTAAATGAATTAGCACTTTCATATTGAAACAAGCCTGCTAGCCTATGTATAAAATAGCAAAATGTTTGCTGTTTATAAAAAGAAGAGATGTAATGGGGTGGGGGGCAGGGGTAATTTCAAGTTATTAATTTAAAAATGAACTAGCAATTTTGTACCTGGTGACTTTGTGGTGCGCTCACCTCTGATAGTGACTTGAATTCGGTATGTTAAAAGGGGTTAGTGGTATTTCATTGCTGCTAAAAAATGGCAACTCCCTCTGTGTCCTGTTTTTTCTTAAAACTCAGTGTACAAGTAGATATTTGGATACAAGACCTTACTGTAACAATAAGAAAGGTGATATTTGAAGCATGTAAATTGAATTATAAAGTTCTACTCTTAAAGAGTTGATCAGAGTATGGCTAAACACCTATATATGCAATCTATTAAATTAAGAACTTAATTTGGCTATTATGTCTTGATTTGATTCAAGTGTTTTCCTAATTATGAAATTTCTTTTCCTCATTGGCTTGTTTTTATCCTGTACTTAGAAAGTGTGCAAAATCCACACTTTTAAAATTTAATACCTGCCCACCCCCTTTCCCCATCTCCCTTACCCCTCTTGTTGATTGTGGTATCTGATCTTAAATAGATAGGCTGAAGGCACATGGTTCCCTCCAAAAACCACTATTGATACCACTGCAAAAATAAGCCAGCAACAAGACAATGTAGAGAGGTTGGCTTCCTTCCCTCTCTCCTAATTGCATGTTCAAAAATAAGCCTTTATTGATCTTAAAACATCTGTCAGATGAGTCATACAGTGGGTTATTTTTTATATACATGTATACACACAATATTTCAAATTGAAAGCAACATCTCAATGGATTCAAAACTATTAAATGCTGTTATCTGTAACAGACCAGAAAATTTATAACTGTAAAAATGAAACATGCACATATTGATATTTAAAATGCATAATGAAGAAAACCCATTGGTGTTGTGTTTTTCTTGTATGCCAGTAATTAAGCCACTATTGTTGGCACTGTTTGGTTTTCTATTTTAACACTGAAGGAGTGGAAAAGTTTCCTATATTTATGAATTTACTATGAAAACCTTGGCAAAAAAAGAAAAAAGAAAAAAAAGAATTGTCTGTCTAAAATGTGTGGATGAAAACTGTTAATCAAGTGTGTTTCTACTTTTTTCCCTCAAGTTGGACACCATCTGTATACCCTAGGCTGCTTAAGGGGATTTCACTATTATATAAAATCAATAAAATTAAAATGGAGTAGTTGTATATATGCAACATTGTGTACAGAGGGGAGATATTGAATAGTATTAAACATTTTCGTCTTCCTTTACCTTTTATCCCCTAATACGTAGCCTACTTTTTTAAATTTCAAACTTCACTGCTCTTTGAATTGATAATTCCAGTTTTCACATTGTTAATGGAAACCATATCTAATAAAGGTTTTAGTTATTCCCGTGCACAGTATGAAAATTCTCATTTGCTGAGGTTTTGATTCACGAAAATGTATTGGTATGTCTTTGAGAACAAGTTTTATTGTTTCCTCTGTCATACAATCCAAACTAATTTCCATTTATGGATTTTAACTGAAATTAAAAGACTTTAAAATTAAACTTATATTTAATATTAAAGTGTTCAAATGGTTCAAATGTTTCTAATGCATCAAATATATACCTCAGTATTTTCAGTATTTCCTTACATTTAACATCAAATTATAGTTTCTTATCCTTACAGATTATGGATCTTGATATGTTAATCTGTTTCTAGATAACTTCTGATAACCTTTTGAGTGTTTAAAAACATGGAATTACTTGCATGTAGATTTTAACATACAGTCTTTCCAACAGTTTCACTTAATCTGTAACTTATTTTTTAATTTATAGATGTTTATTCTAATTTTGTTTGAGTTTCAGTATTGGTCGTTTTTAGTGGTTGACAGTAGCATTAAATCTTCACATTTTTGTAAACTTAAGCCATCCATTTTTTACAAACCTATTCCTTTATCACTATAATTATAGGAGGTTAATTTGTTTCTCTGCAGGTTATAAAATAATTACTAACCTACACACTTCAAGATGGTGACTGCTTTGCTCACCTCTAGAAGAGACCAAAGTGTAGAGCAGGGTTGGCCAAACCACAGTTTTATGGCTATATGCTGCTCTTCAGCCCTAGATGTAGCATCTGAAGCAAGCATGAAGAAAGTCATTAAAATTGTTACTAATATGACTAAACCAGGTCTTTGAGAAGATCTAGCACAATGTCTTAAGCATAGCAGGCATCCCATAAGTGTTTATAAGATAAATGACCTAAAATTACATTAAAACATACCAGTTATAAAAATGTCAGGTCTGTTCTATATAAGTTTTGGTGAAAATTATTTGTGACTATTTGTCAGCATCCTGCCTGAATTTTAGGTTTTACCCTTGATGAAGCTGTCTGCCCTTGCAATAGCATTTCAACTCTGGTGCATGTGTTTTTACAAAGGGAAACTAGGTACCCAGCTAGAAATCCAGGTTTCTATCACTATGGAGGGAATAAGTATCTTTTTATATAACTTTTTTTTCGTTTGAGGTAATCTCTCTTCCAGGTTTTTTAAAGCACAGGTGGTAATTTCTTCATATATTTATAGATTGGAATTTGTCAGTTCTGTTTGATTCCTATATTTAAATGCTTCCTCCTACCAGTATTTTAGTGTTGCTTTCAAAATCCTTTTAATAAACTCAAACTAGAAATGCATGGGAACTTCCTCAGCCTGAAAAATGCATCTACCAAAAACCTAAAGCTAATGGACTGAATGAATGAAGAAAGACTTAAAACACTTCTGAGATCAAGAACCATACAAGCATGCCCCCTGTTGCCACTTCTATTCAACATTGTACATGAGGCTCTAGCCAGGGCATTTAGGCTTGAAGAGAAACTAAAAGGCATCCTGATTGGAAAGGAAGAAGTGAAATTACATTGGGAGGTGTACATTATCTTACAGAAATCCCTAAGGAATCCACACACACACAAAAAGAACTAATGGCTTCAAGGTTGCAGGACATGAGATCAGTATACAAAAATCAGTTGTATTTCTATACATCAATGAAATGTGATATTAAAATTCTATGTACAAACCACCAAATTAAACAAAAGTGAGAAACTTTAATTTGTTGAAAGAAGAGCAAACCTAAACAAATGGAAAGTAATCACATGTTCATGAATTGGAAGACAGTATTATAAGGATGGCAATACTCTGCAAATTGATCTACACATTTCAGTGTGATTCCTATAAAATCCCCACTGCCTTTTTTGCAGGAAATGACAAACTGATCCTAAAATTTGTATGGAAAAATACAAGGGATTCAGAATAGCCAAACAATCTCGAATATGGTTTAATAATCCGGACAGTGGTATTGGCTTAAGGATAGACTTACTAATGGAATAAAATTGAGTCCAGAAATCCTTAAATTTGTGGTCAAATATTTTTGACAGGGGTGCCATGACCAATGTATAAAAGAGTATTTTCAATAATTGGTTCTAAGACAGCTAGGTATCTGCATGCAAAAGCATGAAATTGGACCCTTACCTCACACCATTATTTAAATAGATCTCAAAACTATAAAACTGTAGGAAAAAAAATGTAGGTATAAATCTTTGTGACTGAATTAGGCAACACAATGGTTTCTTCGATATAACACCAAAGCAAAAGCAGTAATAAAAAAAAATTGACAACTTCATCAAAATTTAAAACATTTGTGCACCAAAGGACACATTCCAGAAAGTGAAGACAATCCAGAGTAGGAGAAAATATTTGCAAATCTTGAGTAAATAGGCATGCTTACAACTCAATAAGACAACTTTAAAAATGGGAAACATAGGTAGAAAATTCTCCAAAGATAAATTGGTATCACTGGAAAAGATGCTCAACATCACTAGCCATTAGGAAAATGCAATCAAAATAAAATTGAGATACTTCACACCTACTAGCATGTCTATAATCAAGAAGGTGGACAATTACAAAAATTGGCGATGTGAAGAAATTAGAAACCTCATACATCACTGGTAAGATGTAAAATGTTTATCTGTTGTGGAAAAGTACGGCAGTTCCTCACAAAGTTGAAAATAATGTCACCCAGCAATTCTACTAGGTGGATATTGAAAAGAAATGAAACATCCACACAAGAATTTGTACATGATTGCTCATACTAGCATTATAGCCAAAAGGTGGAAACAACCCAAGCAGCTGTCAGTTGAAGGACTGATAAACAGTATGTGGTGGTGTATCCCTAAAATCAGGTTTTTGGCAATAAAAAGAAATGAAGTACTGTCACATGCTACAGTGTGGGTGAACCTTGAAAACAGTGAAATCTGACACAAAAGATTCCATTTATAGAAATGTCCAGGATTGTAAGTCCATAGAAACAGTAAAAGAGAAATTGCTAGATGGGAGGAAAAGTGACTGCTAATGAGTATAGGGTTTTTGGGCATGATGAAGTGTCTTTAATTAGGTATTAATGATGGTTGCACAGCCTTGTGAATATACTAAAAAGTACTTAAGTATATGTACACTTGAAAATGGTGAATTTTATGGTACATAAGATTCAGTAATTTTCAGTTTAAATCAAGTCTCAAATTGGGTAAAGTTCTCTAAAATGTAACATGAAATGTGTATGTGTTCTTAATACAATTAAGAACAGTTTTCCTTGGCTCTTGAGCCATTTCAGGAGCGTACCTTCCCTTTGCCATTCAAGGCCCTTGAGCTACTCCTGCTCAGGCCCACTCCAAACTCTTTGGAGTGTTACTATCCCTTTTAATAAAGTATCTGTTCCACCTTATTTTCCTTTCAATAAACTACTTCTTCGTTTCACCTCTTAAAAAAAAAACAAACCCCAGTTTTCCTCATGGTTGTGCAGCTGTTACCATGTTAGAGGGGAACTAGGCCTAGAGAGATCATATTCCCCCAGTATTTTGTTACTAGTTTGTTTTTTAAATCCTATTAAGTTGTCAACCCACACTAGTGCCAAAGTTGGGGAGGAACCCTTAAAATTCTTTTTTTTTTCTGTACATGTTGCATCTGTTATATTTTTCAATGTAATAGTACTAAGAATTTAAGACTGAGCCAAGCTTACCCCCTAAATTACAGCACTTAGAATTTTTTTATAAAATGGTATCAATCTCACTGCCCATTTGGAGACATAATCTTTACTGTAAAAAAAAAAAAAAAATTTATCTCAAGAATGTTTTCCCAAAAAATAAAATCATGTTAAAAACTTCTTTCATTCATGGACTACCCACTCTTTAATTCTATTGCTCAAACAGTACAGGCTTAGTATCTATATTAATGAAACCTGGTTTTCCCTTTGTCTGGAATACTCTATTTTAGATGGAAACAAATGTAATTAGAAGCCAAAATGATAGCTAGAATCCTGTGGAGGCAGCCAGTTTCAAAAGGACACATGAAATCTTAAGGGGCTCTAGAAGATTTATAACATTTTGTAAATTAAGAGTGCATTTCCCTCTAAGTTTGCCACTAAACTTAATACATTAACCATAGTTGGTAACCTTGGAGCTCACTACTGGGTGATTTTTCAAAGATAAAATAAATGGAGTTAAATGATCCAAGCATACCAGAATTACTATGCATCAGTTTATAATAAGAATCATGCAATTAGCCACCAGCAACACATTAATTATACTATAGCTATGCTTAATTAAGGTCAGCATATACGAGAGCTGTCCAGAGAGTATACAGCAATGTAATATGAAAACTAGAAGCATTTATAGCTGGACTTTTTCCAGTTAGCCCTTATATACTGAGAACCATTCATCTAAGATTGGAAAGGAACATTTTAAGTAACCTAATCATACAACGCTTCCAAAATATGTTCTAATTAAGCCCTGTTAATGCTTTCAGTGTGGAAGCTGAGTGAGATTAACTGAGTTTACAGACCAAGCAAGGACTCTACCTCTGGGTCCATGAACCCTATGAAACTGCAAACTTGATTATCTTTTTCAGTTTTCATCCAGAATCTCAGGAGCTATCAAAGTGCTCAAGAACCACTGCTGTAGACCACATTAAGGTGAGAACTGGAGAACGATGGGCTAACATTAAGCACTTCAATGCACCTCTGATAAGAACCACTAAATATGTTTACCTACCATATATCCTCCCATTCACACTCAGGCCTAAGTGGTTTTACCTTAGATATGAGGCAACAGGTTCTGAGACAAGTGACACATCTACAGTCATAGCTTCCAATGGAGAGCTAGCTACTAGTTTGGCTTTAAACGCCTCAGTTTAAAAAAAATAATCTACAAATTCATGATAAACTCATTCATTACAAAAATAATCTGTTACCTATAACAAGCAATAAAGAGGTTAAAGCATTATTTCTCTGTTTTTTTTCTACACATAAACTACTTGGTTATGTCACCGTGCAAATATGCCAGAATCAATTCTCCAGAAAGTTTTGAGTTACTTAAGGAAGTACTTTTAATACTTAATTCTGCAAATAAGCGAACTTGTTTCTATCCCAGTTAGAACTAAGCTCACGTAAATCAAAACACTATCTTCACTTCAAAGACGCTATCTTTAACTTCCCTTGATTTAAACGCTTGGCCATTCCATAGTCACCTGAAATGCAAACGACAACCTAACATTTCAGCTCTCCCCAATTTTTGTAAGCAGAATACAAACGTGTTACAACACGCCAGCCTCATTCTCTTCCTAACTCAATTCTATTTCCGGAATGCCCAATTTAACAAACCTCGAGTCTATACACTTTAGCTCATCTTTACTCAGCTTGCTTATCAAAGTAAACAATACTACTGAAATGGCTAGTAGTTCCAATAGTATAGAAAAGGTTTGGGTTGAGACCAAAAATATTACCTAAAACGTCACAACTAATTGGTATCCATTCTAAGTAGGTTTGGGGAGCCCAAGTCAATGTTTTTCCCACCCTTTTTACTTGCCTTTAATTCGCGACACACACAAAAGGGAAAAGGAAGATAGCTACACCATTACAGACGACTTCAAAATCTGATCTAAACAACATGAAAATGCAAAAAGATCCACAGTGTCTGCCAGCAGAATTCAGTACCATCGCTCCGTGGCCAAGCTGCACTGGAGCTTCAGCAGGGGCAAGAGGCTCACCCTCCCACCGAATGATGATGACCCGAAGACTTCAAAAGCGCAGGGAAGCTTGGCAGCCAGTGCACGGCATACAGCAGCTTTCGGGAAAGCAGAGCCCTTGCCCAGGACCAAAGGCCTCAGCTGGCATCGAGAGCCCCCAGGGAGCTACTGGGCTTACCATCCTGTCCTACCCGTTACAATCACTTCCCTCCCAACGGGGCAACACTCGGCAATCGCTAGGCAAAGCCCAACAAGTCTCCAAAACGCACTCCAACAAGCCCATGGGGAGAGACAAGGACACCGCCTAACCCCTGTGGGTAAAATGGCGCTAGTCACCCCTTCTCCCTCCCGGCTAGTCACAAGGACCAGCCTCCTTCCCTCGCTACAAAATGGCGCCGCCCGCTGGGCCCCAGAATCGGCATAATTCACTTGTCAGCCAGGCGGTGTCGGAGTGGGATGAACGGTTCTGCTAACCAGTCAGACAGAGAAACTTTGATTCCGCACTTGACGCAACCCACCCAGGCGCTGGCTTTACGACCTGACGT